>JAGVVM010008242.1:0-20038 GCA_019149425.1 Psidium friedrichsthalianum | reverse complement strand
CCTCACTCTTTCCTTATTCTATCGCCATCAATTTGCTTCAAGCCAACTGAGTTTGGCTCTGCATAGCAATTGTGGACAAAAAAATAAGCGACTGAATTTGAGAATGACTAAGCATTGTTTGAAATTGGGTAATGGGAAAGACAGAGTTTCGTATTGAGTTTAATACGGTTGTAATCTTTCTCATATCATTTGACCTAAAGTGGAATCTAGTCCGCTCTCTTCTTGTATGATAGATCATTCCGACCCGAATCACATAAGTTGAGTGTCCAATTTATTTGCTTGATTACTATCGTTTGAGTGCTTTTTTTTTTTTTTGCAACATAAAGCCCAAAGAAATGAAAAAAAAATTATTTTAATAATAAAATTAAAAAAATTTGTTAAATTTTATTATATTACTCTTTTCCTTCTTCTATTTTATTTATTTACCACTGTCGTCAGCGAATTGTGGCTAACAAGGGTCACCGGAGCATACTACGCGAGGGTTGTGAAGATGTGGGATCTCAGACTTGACTTGTCTCCATCCTTGCAGACTGATGTGGGATCTCACACTAGGGCTTTGTTTTGTTTTTTTTTTTTTTTGGTAAGGCAAGAAATTATATAGACTAATCAATGCGCAATACAAAAAAGGCCAAACACAAACCTCGTACCCAAGGTTACACAAGAAGATGTCTCCCAGGGTGCAAGGGTGTAGGGCCAAGCAAAAATTACAGCAAAACACAACAACAACAGCAACCGACCAAGAATAGCCGGAACAAAAGCCAAAGGCACAAAACAGGCCAGCAAAAGGCACAACTAGCAGCCCTCGGCAACATCAAGAGGAGCTGGGCAACGCCAACAGCAACAAGAGGCAGCACGTAGCACTAGAGGTGGGTAGGGTAGCACACAAACAACAGCTACTGCAACAGGAAGAACAAGTGCAGAACACTCCAACAGGCACCTAAAGACCTGGCTAAAACAATGGCCACAGCAACCAGAAGGCAGTTCCTAGTCAAACAGACCCTAGACCAGCATGCCAGACGTGGACTGATCTGGTTTCTCCAAGACAGCAGGAGTCTCCACTCTAAAGCAGCAACCAGCAACAAATCTTCTAATGCAGTACACGAACGCATACCTCGCACAGTGGAATGAAATCTCAGAAACAACTAGCAGCAAATCGCCTCAGCAACATGAAGGGGATCTCAGCAGCGCAGCATCAACAAGAAGCAGCACGCAGCATCGGAACGCTCCAGCATGCTCATGAAGCCAGGCTGCAACACCACAGCACTCGGGCAGTAGCACTCATGAAGACCCGGCTAGCTAGCACTCAGCAGCTACTACGAGATCAGCACCTCCCACTGCATCATGCACAAACATCCAGCAGCAAGCCCAAATTACTCAAAAAAATTGGATGGCAACTCCCAGCATCGTTGCACACGCCTGGCATGCGGTGTATCATCCACCGGCTTGAGAGATATGGCTTTATCCTTCATTGCTTTCATCAGTTGTTTTTTCATAGACATCACTAAGAGAGGTCTATCCCGAAAGAGTATATCATTCCTCTCCTTCCAAATAAGGTAGCAAAGGGTCGCAAAAGAAAAGCGGGCAATTCTCTGGTGGAAGGACCGTCCCCCGATGACTTTAGTAGTCCATCTTAAATTATCAAGCCATCCACGATTTATCCACACCAAATTGTTTCTTGAAGCCCAGAACTGAATAAGTTCAGCCATGATAGGGCAGCGAAAGTATAGATGTTCAATGGAGTCAGGGCGGAGATGGCAAAATGCACATGATCCCTCCTCGATTCGCCGGTAAGTGAGTAACAGAGTTTGCGTGGGCAGCCTATTAAGTGAGATAATCCACATCAAAAAGCGTGTCTGGGGATAATGTCACGATCCCAGATAAAAGAATGCCACGGTGCTATAGTCCCCCGTTGACGAATAGAGTCCCAAGCAGCTGAGACCGAGAACCTTCCCGAGTGGTGCTCAACCCATCTCCAGCAATCAGGTTTCTCGGGTACCAGGTCAGGGAGCAAATCCAGATTCACATGCACGGCATTTGGGGACGAGAGAGCGTCCTTCACAGAGGCATCTCGCGGGATACCAGAACAATAAATCTCCCTGTCTGAATATAGTTTGTGTAGGGGGCCTCTTTGGTGCCAATTGTCGAACCAGAAAGAGACCGTCTCACCGTTGCCAATGCTCCATTGAAACTGCGTCTCCACATAAGGTCTGAGGTCAAGGAGCTTTTTCCAAGCCCATGAGCAGAAGGTGGGCCTCCGGGCAATCCAGAAATTCTTATGTTTCAAGAAGGTAGAATGTATCCATTTACACCAGAGGGATTCCTTGTCCGTGAAAAGGATCCAGATGTGTTTCATCATTGCAGCTCGGTTGCAATCTTCGAGCTTCCTGATACCGAGGCCTCCTTCCTCTTTAGGTCGGCACACATCCACCCACGGTACCTTGACTCCTCCAATGCCCAAGGAAGGTCCCCTCCAAAGGAACTGTCGAAGAATGCGCTCAATGGATGAGAGGATTGCCTTCGGGAGAGTAAACACGCTGGTCCAGTAAGTTTGAATAGCAAAGAGGACAGACTTAATGAGTTGGAGTCTTCCGGCAAAAGACAGGAAACGATGGCACCAAGATTGGGCCCTCTCGGTGATGGAGTTAATAAGGGTTACACAGTCAGCCTTAGTCAATCTTGATGCAATAACGGGAACCCCCAGATAACGAAAGGGTAGTGTCCCTTCAACAAAACCAAGCAAATTCAGAATGTCCTCCCTGGTATTGGCCGATCCACCCGACATGAATACCTCGCTCTTCCTAAAGTTTGGCTTTAGACCAGACCACGAAGAGAACCTATCGATGCCAGCCTTTAAAACGGCAATAGAGTCAAGGTTGGCTTCGGAGAATAATAGAACATCATCTGCAAAAAATAAGTGAGTTAACCGCGAGGATCTACACCGCCAATAAAACTTGAATGCCGGGAGCTTCGATTGAGCTTCAAGGATGCCAGAGAACACTTCCATCACTAGTGTAAACAGATAAGGGGATATCGGATCCCCCTGCCGGATACCCCTGCCACTGGAGAAGAATCCATGAAGTTCCCCGTTTATAGCCACCGAGAACTTCGGAGAACGGACACAGGTCATGATAAGGCTCGTAAGATGACTAGGGAAGCCGAATGCCACTAGGACCCGTTCAAGGAAATCCCAATCCACAGAATCATAAGCTTTATGGAAGTCCACCTTGATGGCACACTTGGGCGAATATGGATCATGATGGAATCCACAAAACAGTTTCTGAGCCAAAAGAATGTTGTCACTAATACGCCTCCCCTTAATGAAAGCCGATTGGGGAGGGCTAATAATTGAGCGCATAACACTCGCCAATCTGTTTGCAATAATCTTAGTGATACATTTATATATGGTGTTGCAGCAAGCAATAGGCCTAAAGTCGTTGAGACTAGAGGCATTAGGAACCTTAGGGATCAAGGTGAGTATCGTATTGTTGATTTCCTTCAGAAGACAACCAGTAGTAAAAAAGTCTTTAACAGCAAGTGAAACCGAAGGGCCTACAATATCCCAGGAGTTTTGGAAAAATTCAGCCGAAAACCCATCCGGGCCTGGAGCCTTCCCCTTTGGGAGGGAGAAAATCGTACCCCTGATCTCGGATTCCAGCACCGGCTGAGACAGGAAATCAATCTGATTGGAGTCAAGGGGGCGAGTGATCACTGACCTGAGGTCCTGAACAGAAGGCAACTCAGCTGCAGGATCTCTAGCAAGTAGTTTTTCAAAGAAGCCTACAACCTGGTTCTGTATCTGCTGCAGATCAGTAATCAAAGTCCCAGAATCATCAGTGATCGAGAGGATCCTGTTTTGCAGGTTCCTTTTGTTGACCGAGCAGTGGAAGAATCTGGTGTTAAGATCCCCCTCCTTCAGCCATTTAATTCTGGATTTCTGAGCGTAGAAAGCTTCCTCGCATAGCCGTAGGTTGGAGAAGGCCAAGAGTAAGGATTTTTCACGGTCTGCAAGCTCTGTGTTTCCAGGATCATGAGCCAATGCATCTTGAACAGCCGTAAGGTCATTTCTAGCCTTAGCCGTGCGAGAGGAGATATCAGAGTAATAAGCTCTGTTTAACAACTTCAATCTGACTTTTAGTAACTTCAGCCGCCTGCAGAGGGTGAACATGGGAGTTCCAAACAGCTGAGAGTTCCAAACCTGAGATACCACCGTCGCGTAGGAGGGATGAGTCGCCCAAAAATTGAAGTATTTGAAAGGCTTCCTTCTCATGACAGGAGGAGCAATTCGAATGAGGATCGGGGTATGATCCGAAACCCCAGGGGCCAAAAGTTTGCTTCCGAGAAGGAGAATTCCTCACTCCAATGGACATTGACCACTGCACGATCAATTTTTCGTTGTTTCCGAGAGTCACCAGTCCCTGCTGACCATGTAAATCTGTGACCTATATATTTAAGGTCATCGAGCCCTGCTTGAGAAAGGCAAAGGCTCAGATCATCATAGCTAGGCAACCAGGTATTAGAGCTGCCAATGCGGTCGGAAGGGTCCTTAATGGCGTTAAAGTCTCCTAAAACCATCCAGGGGAGGTCACGGTTGTCACTCAGCTGAACCAGGCTATCCCATAAGGGTCTTCTAGCAACAAAAGTATGCTTCGCATAAACAAAAGACAAAAAACACTTCTTATTCAGCGGCCTCAAGTTCAGGGTCCCATGAATAGCTTGAGAAGAAAGTGAGTGAACATCAAAAGAGACCATACGAGGATCCCAGCAATCCAGATTCTACCCCGAGCTGCAAGATCATAGTTGGCCAGCCACCTCCAGCCTGGAATGATACTGGTAGAGATATGGGCAAAAAGAGTCTCTGGGACCTTGGTCTCCAAAACACCAATGCAGCAAAGAGAATTGGTCCTCACAAAATTCCTAATTTCAGCTTGTTTGAGGGGGCTCATCAGGCCCCTGATATTCCAAGCTCCAAAAAACATCCCAAGGAAGGGAGGAATTACCTTTTTTTCTTGCCCTTCTTCCTCTTAGAGGATTTGGGGGCTACCGTGGCTTCTGGAGAAGAATTGGCTTCCGGAATGCTACTTGGGATGCAATCCGGAGAGCTTACTACTGCAGCGGTTGAACTGGGCGCTTGTATTCTCTCAGACTCAGAGGCCTGAAGTATAACCGACATCAGCCTGGTGTTTGGAGTGATAGGGGATGGAGGTTCTGTTTCACTCCCCACCTCACTAGGAGCTACCACTCTTGCCTCTCTCTCGTCTGATGAGGAAGCTGTGGATGGGTAGGAGTCCTCAGAATCATCACTCGCAGCAAGTCCAACCACCGTCTCTGAGGGGTGCAACGGATCCTCAAGGGGGTCCATTGCCATTCTAGGTCTAGGCTCCGCCTGCACATCACCACAGGGAGGACCAACCGCAGACTTTTTCTTCTTCCTCTCCACCTTGGTCCACGTTTGGGAAGGCTGAGGTTGCTCAACGTTTACAGTGGGTTCCTGTACTGCTTCGTCAACCTGACTCGAGCATTTGTGCCCAAAGATACCACATTTGCTGCATGAGATCGGTTTCCACTCATATTCCACAGATATTGAACAAGGCTCTGAATAATCATCCTGAATAAGGACAGATTTTGGAAGTTCTTGATCTGCCTTGATCTCAACACATACTCTAGCATATGCAATTCTCTTTGCCCTTTCGGTTGGTAGATCAACATGTAGAGGTCTACCAAGGTCACTAGTAATTAAACTGATACCTGGAGCAGACCACATAGAGTTAGGAATGCCTCTGAGTTTCACCCAAACCGGTAGTGCATCATGATGGTCCCTCGTCAGTACTAAGTGTGGGTGCCATTGCTTCAATATTACCGGTGTTCTAGCTACCGTAATATGTCCGCTATCAAGAATCTTTCGCCTGAATTCATCGTCCGAAATGTGGAAGAAGTAGAACCCCTCCGCATTAGCTACAACTTCAACTAAGCGATCACCCCACAGGTTTCGAACCACATTCTCGGTTAATCTAAACGGTAATCTCCTACCAACATAGTAGCCGACAAGGCAGGATTTCCACTTAGGATCACACGCTTCCAGAACAGCATCAGGGACCCTAATAGCTCGGGAACCATTGACTCTATTCGGAGGAATATAGTTACGGCGTACCCTTTTTCAGCCGCTCTGGCGATAGAAGCCCATGATTGATGAACATCTGGTGGGTTGTCTCTAGCAGCAGGGCTCTTGGGGTGACCCCTGCTTCCACCACGACGATTGTTGTTACCAATAGGGGCCTTCGAGGATGATCGACCCCTGCTCTAACCCCGACTCTTGGAAGCGTCATCCGGCACCTTCGAAATTGAACGTCCCCTCTCCTGTCTCTGCGATTAGGGTCAGCATTGATAGTATTAGGGTTTGTTCCACCCGGGGCCACAGGCGAGCCCGAGTTGGTAGTCACCCCAGGGTTGAGGATCGCCCCCTGTTGTGATCCCGACGAGCCAGCGGTTCTGTATAAGGCGGATTAGCTCCTGCGACGATAGTATTTCCTACGGGTTGGACAGTGTCCCTCGAGCGCGATCGAGCCCTATCAGGGCTAAGCGGGCCGCCAGAATGGCCAGGCGACACCACTTGCACATGCTTATCCTTCCTCGAGGCCGCCGGAGTGCCGCCGGGACCAGCCGCGAAGAAGATGCTCTGTGAACTTCAACCATTCCGATTATCTCAGATCTGCCATACGCGATGATATAGCCCACCACTCAACAATCCAGCCGGACAAGATGAAGATCACGGCCACACGATCTCCAGAAGCAGGAATCACACGAATCAAGCTGCTGGGATCTTTGTCCTCGCCGGAAGAACCGTCCGGACGGGAGAGAGAACAGTGCCGAGCCCGAGAGAGAGTTTAGAGCTACAGTAGCAAGGAGCTACAGTAACCGGGCGCAAATGAAAAGTCTTGAGAGGCTTCGATAGCTTCGTGGTGATTGTTGCAGATCGCATCTTACCAAAAATTTCTGTGTTTTTTCGGTAGTGTTAATGATGAGGGAACTTGCTTCAGCTTACCATTGAACGAACAGATTGCCTGCTATCAACCTCCTGATGATCACTGAATGTCTGGGGATCAGCTTGCGATTGAACAATGATTTTAATTTGTCATCTTCACTAGCGCCTGCGAACAGAGCATAGTTTCTTGGACCTGGTTATGGTGACAAAGTCTTATTTGTTGCTCATTTCTACTCTGGTCCTACCCTTTCCTAGACTTTTCATACATTCTTTCACAATGGTATCAAGCTACTCTGAGGAACACTGAAGTCATCGTCTGCAAAATTCTGTTGATAGATGCGATGTTGCATTTTAAGTCATCTCCAGCTATCCATAGTAGTCTGGAATTCTGGCAAGAGGACAGTTTGTAGGCTTCTGAATTCGGGCCTTCCACCAACAAGCAATCAATATAAAACCATTTCCACACATCAATGGTCAAAATATCCGCTGTCTCATCCTCACAATGTACGTGCTTGATCGCCACTTTCAGCGTCTTCGCTCTTATCTGGAAAACGGCCAGCGCTTCAGAGCTAGCTCTGGGATGTGGTAAGGGATCCCCATTGCATATCTTTACTAGAGGATGGGGGTAGTATAAATCCTCCTTTGCAACAGTATGCCTAACTATGTTTCCAATTTATTTCATGACAGGCTCGGTGAGAGCTCTTGTCTCGACAATAAGATCAACGGTGATGGACTGACGAACCTCCCCGGTACAAGTATGACATCGGCATGTAAACCAGGCGACAATGCACAGACATGTTCTAAGTGGATGAAATTTTCTCGGAGAGTCCAGAATTCCGGGGGCAGTGGGTTGCACCCTGCCCATCCATAAACACCTAGTACGTGAGCAAAATTTTCCCCAAGATGGGGTCCCCCTATCGATTTCTAAGATCTTCTGCATCCTCTCGCTAGTAGTAATCCGTACCCCACGTTTTAAGTGCAATCTTCGCAGCTGAACTTTCTTCCCATAGCTTATCATGGCTACAGCCAAACCTTAGAGTTGCCTGCTTCGTTCTTGATCTAGATTGCGCGGCTTCTTCAACTGTCAATTCTATTTGTTTTATTTGCTCATGGAAGGACACAAACTAGACGCTTTGTCTACTCTACACAACTTCAGAGGCATTAGATCACGCTTTCCAGCTCCTTTCGATCTTTTATGGTGCAGACAACAGAATCAAGCTTGCTTTCAAGAGTCTTTATCTTGATTGCACAATCCACTTGACTGACACGCCCCTTTAAATTAACAGGTGAAGCAGTCATTCCAACACAAAACGGTCTCCTCTTTGGGTGTTGTATGAGTGAAAATCGGGCATCACCAATGAATATGGATGTTTCTTAACGGCATGATGGCATTCTTCGATATAAGGAGATTTATAGCCTCCCTTCTTATTATACTGTGCCTCGGTTGTTCAACAAAATTGAGCGGTCCCACCAAAATCTACTTTGTCTCAAACTTACGTTACCCACCGCCTTGCATCCAAAAGTTCTGACCCGTTTTAACCACAATAATGACCGCTTGGTAACCAGTACGCTTGGGATTACTCGGCTTGCTGATAACAAGAGAAACTTTTGGCACTACAAAACAATACGGCCATATTTTCTTGTTTAATTATGCAGATCAGCACACACGCTTTTGATGAGCAGAACAAAGATTAAGCTCTTCCCTATCCCCGTTTCCAGAAAAGCTATTGTGTTTCTCCTTTTGCTTCTGCGGTGGTAATTGCTACCCATGAGAAGTGGTCACAGGAACCAGTCTAGGATGTTCAGACAAATATGTTTATCATCACAAAGATCCACATTTCGCCAGGTGCCGAGAGAAACGCTTTTGCCAACGGCTGTCATCGTGGGAGAGTGGACGTAGGCTTACTATAGCCGAACCACTATAAATCTGTGTGCACATTTCTCCTTCTGAACTCCTTTATTTCATGCATACTTGATCTGTTTAGTTTCAATACTCAGTTTTGTGCTTGCTACGCTTATAACTCAAAATTTGCAGAAGCACCTATTCACCCCCCCTCTAGGTGTCGTGCTAGCTACATCATAAGTTTCTAATTTTTTTTTTGTGAAATAGTGATTAAATGAGGAAAATCAAAATTTAGGTGTCAACACTGATTTGATGGAAAAAAATTTTCAATGTTAAATGTGTGTCATGTTTTAAATTTATGTGTACAAGATGGTTTAAAAATGCTTCAAATTTTTCTCAATCTATAAAAATAGCAATTTAATAATTATGGAAAATCCCAAGTAATAAAAGGATGGTCAAAATTTTGTAAAGTAAATGGAAAAAGACTAAAAAGATTTTCAAAAGATGTTCCAAATCATTGAAATTTTAGTTATGAGTTGCTTAACAAATCTTTTGCATATAAAGATTTATTAGTGTGTATTTATTTCAAATAATATATCCAATATTAATTTATATCCACAAGAATGGGATAGTTGAAAAAAATTTTAGATGTTTTAAAAGTTTTTAATGATGCGACTTACGTTTTATGTGGTGTTTATTATCCTACTACACATTTATTTTTAATAGAATATATTAATATTGTTAGAATTTTTGAAGAAAATGAAAATGATGAGAAATTAGGTGATACCATTTATACAATGCGAGCAAAATGGGCATATTATTATAGGGAAATTTCTATTATTTATTTAGTTGCTTTTGTTTTTGATCCACATTGTAAATTACATGATTTTGGTGATTATTTGAATACGTATTATGAATATTTATATTCAATTGACACGGTAAATATTAAAAGTAGACAAATAATGGTTAAAAATGTTATAATAATTATATAATGAATTTTAAAAATATATAATATAGGTGATAATAGATGTGGATGTTCTCAATCTAGTGACTTACAATATGAGAACACAAAAAAAATTAGTAGATGATACTAACTTTTGATACATAAGTATGGCACTTTATTTTTGGTCAATTTTATTTTTAGAAAATTTTAGAAAATCCATAAAATTGACAATCAACTTTGGGGACCTCAACTTGGCCTAAGGAACCAATTTTGAGCAAAAAATAATTTTTCATATTTTCAGTATTTTTCTGCATTTTATTTTCAAAAATTCATAAACAAAAAAAAATTGAAAAAATTGAAAAATCAACTTTGGGAGCTTTGGCCTAGCCAAGGGAACCAATTTTGAACAAAAAATAATTTTACATATTTCAGTATTTTTCTGTATTTTATTTTAAAAAATCATAAAAATAAAAAATAAAAAATGAAAAAATTTCAAAATCAACTTTGGGAGCCTTGGCCTGGCCTAAGAAACCAATTTTGAGCAAAAATAATTTTACATATTTTCAGTATTTTCTGCATTTTATTTTAAAAAAATCATAAAAATTTAATAAAAAATGAAAAAATTACAAAATCAACTTTGGGGACCTTGGCCTTGGCCAGGCAATCAATTTTGAGAAAAAAAATAATTTTCCTTATTTTTAGTATGTTTAATTTTTTCAGAAATTAGAAAGATATTTGAAAACTAATAAAAAAAAATAGCATTCGAGGCCGAAAAAAATACAAAAAAAAGTCAATATTTTTTTTTAAATTTTATCTTCATTTTGGACAAATAAATTTTGAAAAATTCAACCTGTAATTGTGAGTTTCTTTGTTAATTTCATTTTCAGATTATTTAAATAATTTCTAGAAATTTCGTTTTAGCTCTGTAATTTTCCATTTTTGCATTTTTGGAGTCGTGTCATCCCCCTCTGTTTTTAAAATTAAAATTCAGTCCAAAAGCTCATTGAATTGTCCAATTTTGCTAAAAAGGACCAGAATGCAATTTTCGATTTTTCAAATTAGTCCCTAAAAACACTTAAAATACAATTAAAAATTTTCTAGGGACTAAATTGAAAATCAGGGCACGTCACTCCCTAGATTTTGACCTTTTGAATCCATTGGTGGTGATAATTTTTGCAAAAAAGGTCGTTAAGAGTTTGGATATTGTGAAATGGATACTCGGGTCAAATTTAGAAATTAGACTTTATACCAATCCTTAGGAAAATTGGCATGAAAATTCATTTTCTAATAGATTTGATGCCATAGCATTCAATTTGGGGTATAATTCGCTTAATTTTGATTTTTTAAGGGTTAATTTGAGAAAATTTGATCAACTGGGTCAGTCGGGTCGGGTCAGATCCAACTCAACGACCCGGTCAACCCATTTGAACTTCAACAGAACAAATTTGGTTCTTTTCCCTCGCGCGAAAGAAGCTGAAACAAAAACAGGGGAGATCCTAACTGGGAGAGTTGGTTTTGATGAAGATCAAAAACGAGAGATTCTAGGGATTTTTCGGGGATTCTGCAACAGACTGAGAGAGGGAGAGAATAAAAGGGGAAGGAGGTCTTCGCGGCCAAGACAGACCTCTGTTTTTGAGAAGGAGAGGACCAAGAGTTTGAAAGGCTCTTCCGCTGCAACTCAGGCCGTGCCGAGTCCCGCTGTTACCATTTCCAGCTTTCTGACGGTCAAGGCAACACTCTGAGCTCCACCACTCATCATTTCGTCACTAGAAGAGGTATGTGCCATGTTTGAGCTCGAGCTCAGTCGTCGATGGCCGAGTTCTATTTACTTATTCTTTCGGTCTGAAACTTAGTTCAATCAATTCCTTACCTCATTCTACTTCGGTCTGTGCCTCTTTCCTCTATTTTTGCTGCATAAAACCTCGTGTCCACCTCCAAAACGCTCCCGCCTGTGTCGAGCCCTTGAGCTTATTTCATGCGAAATCGAGCCAAGCTGAACACCAAGTAAGCTTCTCCACACTTCTATGATGTCGCCCGATGATGTTTGTGACTTATTTGGCGTTAGATGTAGCTAAGGCGAGCTCTCGCCAGAAGCTAATTCTAGCGGAGATAGTTCAGGGTGGTCATATTGTTAGTTTGTTCTGAGTGTGAGGTATGTTGGTCGTCTGATCTTTAGGAAGTGAACCGTGTTTGAATCGCGTGGTTTGGCCGAGAATTGGCGTCGGGATGGGCCTCCGACGAGGCGCCAGCGATGGGACGCCAGTACCGATCATCTTCTACGGCAAGAGGCTTGACCAGGTCAACTTTTGTTGACCTGGTCAATGCAAATATGATGCTGACGTGGCTCGCTACGTCAAACGCCACGTCGACTTGAACCACGCAATAAACCTTAATCTGACGGCTAGAATTGAGCCCACGTGTTGAGATTTCAGAAATTTGGGAGTAAAAATTCTAATTCGATTTTTATAATCATTTTCAGAAAATAAAAAGGATGGACGGCCAGGATTTAGTCTTCCTTTTAGCTCCAACCGTTAGATCTGGTATGTCGATCGGACGGTTGAGTTGTGGTCTACAGGTTAGATCTCGGCTGTAGGTTTTGTTTGGAGGATGAATGGTCAGATCAGTAGTCATGTGGGCAATTCCCAACCGTAGGATTAGGGCTTAGGCAGGAAAATAAAAATAAAAAGGATCTGAAAAATTCGAAAATTCAAAAAGATTAAACTCTTGAAACTACATTGTTTTTGCCGTTAGGTAGTTTGCTTGGGCCTGGGGCCGAGTTTAGGTTAGTGGGCCGGGTCCATTCGACCCGGCTCGTGTAATAACTAGTAAATAAAATAATAATAAAAAATAAAACAAATATCCAGAAAATTAATAAAAAATTAAAAATAGAAAACCAAAAAAATAAATACTGTGTCGTTTTAGGTCAAGATCAAACCCGAATGGGTTCGGGTTGGGTTTTCGAGTCATGGGTCAGGTCAACCCAACTCGGTCCAGAGAATTAAATTAAAAAATAAAATAAAACAAATTAAAATAAATAAATAAAAATAAAAAAACGTACTATAAAAAATATAAAAATTCAAAAAATAAAATAAAAAACAAAAATGATAAAAAAAAATTTATAAAAATCATAAAGGTTCCTAAAAAAAGTTTCGGAAAATATGAGAAAATGTCAAAAATAGGGGAAATTCTAAACAATTCGAAAAATCTTAAAAAAAAATTAGGAAAATTCAGGAATTGTAAGAAAATAAAGAAAACATAGAAAAATAATAATAATAATAATGATAAAAAATCATAGACATTATAAAAAATAATAAAAATAAAAAAGGTCAGAAAATGAAGAAAATGTCAAAAAAGGTGAAAATTCTAGAAAAAATAAAAAAAATCCTGAAAAATGTCCCAAAAATAGAGAAATCCTTAGAAAATCATAAAAAATCCTGAAAAATTCTAAAAAATTCATAAAAATTCAAAAAAATTCTCAAAAATTGTGAAAATTAAGGAAAAAATCACATTCAACTGGTTTGACCTATTTTTCACATTTTTGACCCCCCCAGCCCCTAGAAAATTATCATTTTGCCTTTTGGACAATTTGACCCAAATTTTTTCAAAATCATCCCTAAACCTAGTTGGCGTCTTTCTTATGTTTCTGAAACTCCTCTAGGCTTATCTTAACTTGATTTGATGTGATTTTTCATTTCTTGATTGCGCAATTATCTTTCATGATTGTGATTGATAGGATAGACAATCCCATTTTGCATGAACCCATTTGGTTTCCTTAGAACTTACGTTTCCCAAAGAATACCTGCATGAATTCTCTAGATTAAGAAATCACTCAACTTAGGTACCGAAAGGGCGTCAATAGCAATATTGGCGTAAATAAGTCTCTGAATCTAGATCTCTGATTTTCGCAGAATCGAACGATCTCTCCCAATCACTCGATAAGGTTTCCAATCATACCCTCTAACAAATGATTGGTGGCGACTCCGATGGCATGTACACTGATCACATATCACCCGACCACACTAAGGTCGACTTCGACTTAAAAAATTTCTTGATGCAATTTGGTATGGGCCTAGGAGGGTCCGAGCTAAGCCCAGATATCAAAACAGGCCTAGCAATCCATCAGCTCCCTTGAGGATCGAGAAATCTCGACAGGGTCGCCACAATAGGCAAAAAGGAAAAAGGAAGTAATATGAAGTAACCCTAAAATATAAAGCTATTTAACCATTTCTTTTGAGTTTGATAAATCTCAAGGTAGCAAAAATTTCACAATATTATATTGGTAGAAGAGCCATTCCACCAAATACTTAATTCTTCTTCTGATTGTAAAATAAATTTTAGCAACTCAGTTACGGTAGAATAAACATTTAGCATTGGAGACAATTTTTTAGATGAACAACGTTCAAGATTAAATTTCGAATTAGTGGAGTGTCAAGCTTGCGTTGATGATTGAACAAAAATTTGATGTAGACAACAAGAGATAGATCGCAATAATGAAACCAAATTCTTTGATGACGAAATACCACCACCACCACGGTACTAGAACGGGTAGCAACGATTGAGGATGAGGTAAGTATGAAATTATCAAAGGTAAAAGAACTATATGGGCTTTGATTTTTCTATTTTCAAAAAGATATGTAGATGCTTAATGATAAATCATTAAGTTCAAACCTTCTCCCCTACCCTTTTTTTACAGTTATTTGATAATAATTATTTCATAATTTCATAATTCATTATTTGATAATTTGATTACAATTTTATTATAAATTCATCACAATTTAATTTTTAAACTTAAAAACCTTAAAAAATTGAAATCGATACGAAACAACCGACGGTTCGACGATTTCGAACCGCTGGTTCCGAACTGAACAGGAACCAGCCCGGAACCTCCGGTTTTGAACCGGAACCTTAAATGGTGGTTCCGATTCCTCAAAATTTAAACCGAAACTGCCAGTTTATGAATTGGAGCTGGTGATTCCAGAATCGTGGCCATGCCTACATGGGGAACATAAAGCACAAGAGACAAAGCAATTAGCGATAATGCAGAAAAAGCACACTTGATCTGAAAACCAACTAACATGAATTAATCCGGACCAATGTGCCCTGGGTTTAAACAAAAACGAGATTGACTTGCGCTGGATTCTAATGGGCATTTCGTGCGCATTGACCAACATAGAGCCTGAAGTTGCACCCAAATTGGAAGGAAGTCATCGTGAGACAACAAAAGCAATCACGTCAGCTAACTCAAACCCAGCATGCATAAGAACTTAAAAAGATCGAGTCCAAACACGTGGTAGGCTTCGACCGAGGGAAGGGAAGTGACTTATCCCGTGCTCAAACTCGAGCTGAGACCCACAACAATCAGCAAACAACGCAGAAAATGAGACGAGGAAAGTCCTATTTGAACTCAGCATGTAGAAACCCAACGAAGCGAGCTTCGGTCGTCGGTTCAACCGAAACAAAGAAAAACAGGGTATTAAAAATTACCTGGTCCGAGAAGGATGGCTGGTTAGGGGGTCGCTTGGCGAGTCGGGGGAGTGAGCATCGCCGGACATCAAAAGGGAACCTGCCTAAAGAGGAAAATAAATACGACTCTTGTGAGAACATCGAACTTCCAAAGGCCTGCTTTTGACAAAAGCCAAAACAGCAATTAGCAAAAGTCTCGTGTAAAAAGAAGAGTAGGAACATATACCGCGAGGCTCTAGTCAAGATGACAAGCAGGAACATACCTTTCTAGCTACTATTTTCCCTCACACACCAATTAGTCTTAGGCCCACGTGAAGCTTTGTTCGGAGGAACTTGTGGTTACAATTAGCTCATCACCATGCTGCACATTGGCAGTCCTTGTTGTGAGTCTTATGACTGCAGTAAGCTGATTTGCTTCTTTTGCCTCAATATAAAATGCCAAGTTGGCCAGCGAGGCCAGAGACATAGGGCTATATTTTAGCTTTGCTCCATACCTAAGGATACGTTGGTACCTATGTTGATGTTGTTATTCTTTGCATAATAAGAGAGAAATAAGTCTCTCGAGATAACCCACCATCTAATGGCCGAGTTGGTTTGCGCTCAGTTTCTTTTACGAGAGGTCCTGGGTTCGAAACTTCCCGATACTAGGTGACTTAACTGGGGACATGTGGTTGTGAGATCTGCGGGTCCTCCGAGAACTAGTCGTGCTTCACCGCTGGTTTGAGCGCAAGCTCGCTGGCTGCGCGGATACCTTGGCTATCAAAAAAAAAACAAGTCTCTCGAGGTAAATTCGACCTACACATGAGGAAATATATTTGAATTGCTATTATACATTTCAAAACCGGAGGAAAAGAATCAATATATAAGTTCACAAATAGTAAAACAAAACATAAATATTTGTTGGAAAATACGACCATAGTAAAAGAAGAGGATGAGCAATATTTCCAGCCAAAGAATGCAAGGTCAAAAGCAATTGCAGGGACAATATTAGGAGCATATAAACAATCAGGATGATGTGATATCACAATGCATGCCATGAATAGAAAGACGCGAAGATTGTCTTCAACCCGAAAAAACTGTTAACAAACATTTATCGCCCCAAACATTAGACACAAATATAATGATTCCATTTCTGGCATAATTTGAAACCCTTATCACGAAAAGGGAGGTAAAGGTGATGTTGATGTTGATGTATCACGAAAAGGGAGGTATCATTCAATTGTAGTGTTGCGAGCTAAAGAAGATTAAAACGGGAGATGGTCAAGTATAATGAACTTCAGGGACCAATGTCTTGTTGGGTTTGAGAACAGAAATGCATGTGTGTCGCGACCCTCCCGAGATTTCCGGATCTCGAGGGAGTTAATGAATTGCCGAGCCCATTTGGGGATCTGGGTTTAGCTCGGGCCCTCCCAGGCCCATACCAAATCGCGTTAGGAAAACTTAAATCGAGATTAACCTTGGTGTGGTCAGGTAAAATGTAAATAGTGTGCATGCCATCGAAGTTGCCACCAGTCATTTATTGGAAGGTATGACTGGAAACCCTATCGAACGATTGGGAGAGATTGTTCGATCCTACGAAAACCAGAGATCTAAATTCGGGGACTTAGTTACGTCGATATTGCCATCGACGCCCTTTCGGTACCTAAGTTGAGTGATTTCTTAGTCTAAGAGGTTTGTGAAGGTATTCTTTGGGTAAGGTAAGTCTTAAAAGTCTAATGGGTCCATGTAGACAGGAAAGCTAACCTATCAATCACAACCATAGGAAATAATTGCACAATCAATGAATGAAAGGATCACATCAAGCCGAGACAGATCAAGTAGCATCCTAGAGGACTGTACCAACTAAGTCTTAGAATGATCTGGAAGAATTTGGATCAGGTAGCCGGAGGGGCAAAATGGTAATTTCCTAAGGCCCCGGGGGGTAAAAAATGTGAAAATGGGTTAAATTGGATGTGAATTTTCCTTAGTTTCAAAATTTTTGGGAATTTTTGGATTATATATATATATTTGGATTTTCCTGAATTTTTTTAATTTTATGATTTTCTAAGGACTTTTCTATTTTAATATTTATTTATTTTTTGGGGAAATTTTGGGATTTTTCGTGATTTATCTGAATTTTTCCATTTTTGGACATTTTCTATGTTTCTGATTTTTACTATTTTTCTAGAATTTTTCTAAATTTTTTTGTGCTTTTTAGGGATTTTTCCTATTTCTAGATTTTTTTTTAAAAAAAATTCATGATTTTCCCGAATTTTCCCTATTTTTGGGATATTTCCTATATTTTTTTGGAATTTTATTTTAATTTAAAATTTTTTCGATTTTTCAAAACATTTTCTATATTTTCTGACAAATTTTCTAAATTTTCTATGAACTTTTAATTTTTTATTTTTTTTTTTTATTTTTTACTTTTTACTTTTATCTTTATTTTTATTTTAATTTTACGAATTATTTATAATTATCGGAATTTCCAAATTTTCTAGAGACTTTCGAAAAAAAATTTATATTTTTCCTATTTACATATATTTTTATTATTTTCAACACTTTTGTATATATATATATATATATATTATGATTTTATGGACCCTTTTTTTTTATTGATTTCTCGATTATTATGTATTATCCAATTATTCCCTGATTTTTTTGACTTTCTCTAAGATTTTTCTAATTCTTTATTACTTTTTTTATTTTATTTTAAAATCTTGTTTTTTATTTTTTTATTTATGATTTTTGATATATTTTTTTAATATTTTATTCTTTTTATTCCCCGAAACGGCGTAGTTCTTTAGGTTTTCTATTATTATTATTATTATTATTTTTACTATTTTTTTAATCTATTTTACTTATTATTTATTGTTTTATTTATTGTACGGACCGGTCGAAGAGACCCAACCCATTGACCGAACCCAACCCAAGGCCAATATTCTAGTCCGACGCAAAAACGACGTAGTATTGATTATTATTATTTTTTTGAATTTTTGAATTTTTTTAGATTTTTATTTTGTTTTTTCTATTTTCCGCCTGTTCCTAATCCTACGGTCCGAGATTTGCCACGTGGCTTCATCCTGACCACTCATTCTCTGCATTAGATTCACGGCCGGGATCAGATCTAGGATTGAATCTCGGCCGTCCATTTTATTATACCTAGAAATGATTATAATATTCGAATCAAATTTTAGTTTTTCCCGAAATTCTACGATCTCGACACGTGTATTATTTCTAACCGTCGGATCTAGTTTTTCTACCCTTAGGAAAAATTCGCTGGCCGACGTGGCGTCCGACGTGGTCAGCCACGTCGGCACCACATCACCTTGACCGGTCGTCTCTTCCAAGGTTGAAGACGACCGAAGCAAACTCAATCTCCGGCGAGCTTATCGGGACCTCGCCGGCGACACCAAAACAAGCCTCAAACTACAGGATTCCTTGCCCATTTCTAATTCCTAACTATCCTAATCAACCCAACACCAACATGCTACGATTTTGGGCCCCGGGAAACGCATAAATTACTTGGACCTACGTCGACCGAGGGCAACACTCCGGCGAGATCTATACATGCCGTTTCTACACTTGAACAGTCAGAATAAACAATTGGCCAACCCCGCAGAAACCTCAGAAGACTTACCCGGACAACAATGAGCCTTGTTTTCGCCCAGAATAGGCACTCTATCTCGAAACCAGCTCGGCAATTTCGGAGTTCAATTGAGCATTTTGGGGGTGATCAATGCAGAAAACATACATAGACAAGCGTAGGCGGAGCTCTAGACTCGATTCAAACAAACGTTACGCAATAATGACGTCGAATCACTGATTCGCCATGAAACGAGCTTAATCGGGCATCAATGGTGTTTACCTTGTTTCGCGATGAAACCGCGCGTGGAAGAACTCCCTTGCTCCTCGGGCTACCAGGAAGCTTGTGGTAGCGGCAATGGAGCTCGACTTTGCTCCTTTTACTCTCAATTACCCCTCAAAACTCTCGAGCAAAACTCTCCGAAAAGTCCCCCAAAACAGGGCCTCTTCCCCTCTCCTTATACTCGCCAATTTCCCCTAACAAACTCCTGAATCCCCTAAAATCTCTCCCCTAGAAAACCCCATCAACAGAATCAAGATTTCACCCTTGATTCGTGCCCGGAATCCTCGCCAATTTCCCTGATTTTTCAACAAATTTCTCCCCGTTCGAATCAAGCACACGCCGAAAGTTCCTAGGGAGGAAGATGACCATTTGGGTCGGGTCGGGTCGGGTCGGATCCAGTCCGACCCGACTGACCCAAATCACATATTTTTCTTAAATTGGGCTGTTTAAATTCACAATTTTTCAATTAAACCCCAAAATTGGATTCTATGACATGAAATACTTTGGAAAAGTGAATTTCAACGCCGATTTTCCTAAGAATTGACCTAGAAACCCAATTTTAAATTTGACCCGAGGGCTTTTCTTGCAAAATCCAAACCCTTAATGGCCTTTTTGCAAAAATTGTTGCCACCATTGGGTTCAGAAGGTCAAAAAATAGGGGGTGACGTCGCCCTACTTTCAATTTAGTCCCTAGAAAATTTTTAATTTCATTTTTAGTGATTTAGGGACTAATTTGAAAAATCAGAAATTGCATTTTGGTCCGTTTTAGCGAAATTGGACAATTCTGAGGGCTTTTGGACTGGATTTTAATTTTGAAAAATAGAGGAGGACGACACGACTCTAAAAATGTAAAAATGGAAAATTAAAAAAATGCAATTCGATGGTCTTTTGGACGGGTTTTTTAAATGTTGAAAATAGAGGAGACGACACGATCTCTAAAAATGTAAAAATGGAAAATTCAAA
>JAGVVM010008241.1:0-23842 GCA_019149425.1 Psidium friedrichsthalianum | reverse complement strand
TTTCATACTTAAATGCATCTTATTGTCATTCACACTAATTTATAACAAGAATGAAAACTTGATTTCAAACCTTTGATTCTACAGTGATTCCATAATTATGTACTAACATAATGTTAGTGATCCCCCATAGGCATTTGATATGATTTTCATTTATTTAAGAATGTAGAGACACTACAAAAAAAAAAAAAAAGATATCTTGTTGGACTTCCAATTTTCTGGGAGGTAAATAAGATTTGAAATAATTACCCATTTACGTGCACGGTCACCCAGTGGTAAATTGCTTGATTTGCATTAACTTTTAATAACTTGCTGTTTATGCTAATGAATTTGTGTACTTTGAAATTAAGTTAATGTTTCTATAGCTAATGAACAACATATCCGAAACTTTTCCTTTTTGCTATACAAAACAAATCACAACATGATGTTATTTTTTGTTAAAGACAAAAAGTTAACGTATTTATGAGATGCCAACTTTCATGAAACATCTATGAATTCCTCATGAGTGTCTTGTACTTTTATATGCATTTATATTACTGCATAGTGGAACAAACGATCACAAAAACATAACTCCAAAGCCAAACCTTTAACCTATTTTCCCTGCCAAAACCCTTTTGGCTCAAGGAGCATGGCGAGACCAGCATCCCCATCCATTTCTTGCTATGGGTTTTTTTGCTACTTTCCATCGGTGATTGAAATCTCTCTCTCTCTCACTTCTCTTCTGTGCATGAGAAGACGGAACTGTTGACAATGGTTCTGTAGTTGGCAGGTTTGCAAGTAGCGTGGAAGCACAGGTTAGTGCATTACGCCCGACATGCGGGCCACCAGTTGTTGCCTAGTGTATTACTTTCCGTTGTGTGTGCACTTGGTGCCCACAGGGGGAAAGTTTTCATGGGAGACCTGAGGGAAAAGGAATGGCAAAAGAAGTTCCATAAAAGGAAATGAAATCTATAGTCTCTTATAGTAACAATAACATGTCTACCGTTGTTGCATTTGAAGAATACAGAAGCTATGATCTCTCTCCTCTCTCTCTCTCTCTCTCTCGCTCTCTCCTACTCTCTCTCTCTCTTCTCCTCTCTATACTCTCGTCCTCTCTCATCTCTTCTCTCTCATCCTCTCTCATCTCTCTTCTCTCTTCTTCTCTCTCTCTCTCTTCTCCATGTGCGTTTGGTGTAGAGAGGGATAAACGATTACGGTTATCGATAAAAAAGAGCGATTGGGGACCGCGGCATCCCCCAAACACTAAGGAAAAATTGTCCAAAAAGTCTTATCCTATTGCCACTTTTGCCATTCAATTATGAATCTTTCATTTATCATTGAGTTTTCCTAAACATTTTCATATTTTTGCTAATTAAGTTCATTCAGCCATTTTGCCAAAAATCGGCATACCTTACATGGCACGACTACGTTGATGCGGACAATTTTTAATGACATTTTAATATTTTTTTAGGAATTTTTATATGAATTCTTTATTTTTTTGTTGTTGTTTTTTGTGTGTGCTGAACTTTTTGATATTATATATCATAATATATTTCCAAAATGACTATATAAGTTATTTTCCCAAATCAAAAGAGGTCCTCACATGATTCTTCTCTCCTGCAATATGTATGGGGACTTAGTCTCTTGTTCAATTCTTTTTTCACTAGCTGTGAATGTTTTTCCCGTTACGATGACATGTCCATTGATGTCGTCGAGACTCGCATTTGTCACAGGACAAACCCCGAAGAAAGATTCACAATATTTTAGTGGATGAAGATGACGCCTGTGCTCCACCTTCTTCGGCAAAGAAAATGAAATGTAACTGAAAGGGAGCATTAGGGTTGTCTGGGCGCGCGAAAGACGTAGGTGTTGAAGCCAAGTTCATCACAACATCTCGGTCGGGCCGACAAAATAATTTGTTGGAAGTGTCTTTGCTTCTAGTTCTAGGAGTTGCTTTAAGAGCACTATCATTTGACCTATCTAAAAGTGGGAGTTGCGGAAAGAATTGGCTTGAAAGATTTACTTTCAATAGGATGATCTTAATTTTCAGTGTTTTCCTCCTCTGGATAGTTTGCATATGATGGAGGTTGTTGCATTGATGATTATATGGGGAGTAGGACCATCATATAACTTGTTGCTCTTGGACCTATTGCCATAGGTATTTCCCCATCAGACATGCTTTTAAATTAAACAGAATGACCTGAAAAACTGGCAAAGATTGATCAAAGTGATGGTTATCGTTTCTCGCCCATTGTTCACTAATTCTTGTACTAGTTATTGCGCTCACTAGACATTTCTCAAATGAAACCGCAAAGCATTTCTTCTCAATATGAGTTTGTAAAATCTGTAGATAATTTAGAAAATTACCAAAAATAAATCACCCCTAATCTAATGGATGAAGGAATGTCAGCTCGATGCCTCATCCGCCTCATGGGGTTTGAGCAATGAATTTTCTGTTTTTATGCAGTTAAGTTTCTCAAATATGATTTTCGTGTGCCAGTTCAGTTTAATGTAGTAACAGGAAGTTTTGAAGAAGTACGTATTCAGTGCATAAGCAGAATAATTTGCTTTTACCAATCAGCATCAAGAGCAAATGCAGTTAGGAGTCAGGAAGACATCAGTTGATGGTTTAAATGCATAAGCTTAGTCATATGTATCTCGTGGTCTTGGTTGGGGAAGGAAACATGACTAAAACTCAACCAAAATGGACATTTCCCAAAAATCAATGCTTAATCAACAAGAGGACTCAGGAACGAATGGTAAGAACGGCAATAAGTGGACATTTCGACATGCCGAATCATCCGTCTTTTCGAAGTGAAGCTGTAATTAAGGATTGTGTTGGATATTGAGTTTGCTGTGTTGATTCTAAAGATTGTTGAGCTGCAAAATCATGTTGTGAAGAAACTGTGGAATTGTATAAGAGTCGATTTAGTATTTTGTTTAGTCCTAGTGGAATTGGAAGTTTGTTGTGCATTATTGAAAACAGATTCAAACTACTGCGTATGGCGCTATTTTTTATCCGTCTTGGGTCATCTCTTGAGTTGGAGGCAAGTTTGCGTTTAAAGTAAATCAAGTTAACTTTTCGATGATTTAGGATCGGCTTGAAACGAGCATCAGTTGAGTTCAAATGAACTGTTTTGCATTCGGTGTGCTAGTTACCGCAATATAGTGGACGGCATAGTTGTTTTGTTTTGGGTGAGCTTTTTATTTGCGTGATAGGGTCATTTTTTTACCTAATAAACATAGTTTTATTGAGTCATAGTTAAGGGAATTTGTACCTAATTTTGATATTTATTTCTCATTATTTGATAGAATTTCAAGTTTTTTCACTCGAATTATATTTCATTATTTGATTCGTATTGTTAGGTGAGTGGTGCTTATCTTTTCGTATTGTTAGGCAAGGGTGGGGCATGGTCAATGGTGGTCGCTGAGCCTCGGCCAATGGCCCCTTTGGCTGTAGGTGAGGGTTTGCATGCCCTCGCCCATATATGGGCTAGGCAGGGGTTATGACCCTCACCCAAATTGGGTGAGAGTTGGCAACCCTCGCCCAAGTCTGGACAAGGGCCACTATTGTTAGCCAATCTAGGAGAGGGTCTGTGGCCAGCAGAGGTTGCCGGTCATTGGCTAGGGCTCAGTGACCCCACTTAGCCATGCCCTGCCATCACCACTTGGTCCTCCACTCTTTTTTTAAAGTATAATTTAAATAAAATTTGTATTAAAATCAAATTTGGACCAGAACAATGTTTTCTTAGCAAGTCACAACCATGTAGGAGAGAGAAAATATTTAAAAAAAACATGAGCATTTTCAATTAGTCCAAATGGAAAAAGTTAACGAAGTGACTCGATTACACCGATTTAATAAGTTTTAGGACTTGATTACACTTTTTTGTAAGTATTAGACTCAATTCCACTTTCTCAACAAGTTTTAGGATGTTTATTGCACAAGTCCCTTTTTTTTTTTTTTTTATATTTTTATATTTTTTTAACTAATTGAGTTTTTTTTAATAATTTTTTTTCAATTTTTCTTTTTTTTTTATTGCTGATTGAATCTTCAATGACCCACGTTTGCTTTAGACATATCCGATTTCTGGCTGACCAAATCAGAGTTGGTACTTAACCGATCGTTTTTAAAAAAATTTAGCATTGAAGTAATTCGGATGAAACTTTTGACTCTAAAGTGAGCACCATTCACAACTTTTGGCACTCTTGGTGTGTTCTCCCTATGAGATGACTTATTAACGTATATCTTGAAATAACCCGTGAGTTGATTATTTGTGAAATTATTTAAAACATGCTATATTCAATTGTAAAAGCCTTTATGTATTGGTTTATAAACTCTAGTCTATGAATGGAGGATGAGTTAGTGGTTTTATGCTCATTAGTGCTATGATGTGAACCTGTTGAGGAATCACATCAACAAAACAAAAATGCGGGTAGACATAGTAACTGAGGACTCAAATGAAATCTCCCCATTCATCCAAATCACTAAAATCTCATCCAAAGAGGGAAATTGACTATGCAATTATCCCAACTTACAAGGTGCTCTTAAGAAATATAACGCGAGAAACATGGAATTGCTATATATTTTATGTTACAAGGGTTTTAAAAGTTAATATATCAATTAGACAAGATGCGATTTTAATAATTTGGCATCCTCTTTTAATTAGCCAGATGATACACGCTAACTTCTCCGATTCCATTATGAGTGGCTTGGCTTATATATACTCTGATGTTACATGCATAGTGGAACAAAGAGATCGCAAAAGCATATCTCCAAAGCAAAACCATTAACATATTATCCCCGCAAAAACCCTTCTGGCTTCGGAGCAATGTTGAAACCATCATCCACATCTGTTATGCTGCTCATGTTTTTGCTAGTTGCCATTGGTGATCTCTCTCTCTCTCTCTCTCTCTCCTGCGCATGAGAAGAAGGAAGATGTTGACAATGGATTGACGTGATTTGGCAGGTATGCAAATGAGCGTGGAAGCACAAAGTGGATGCACGAGTGACGGAGATTGCGGGGCACCAAATTGTTGTCACTGCCGAGACTACCTCTGCTATTGCAGATGCTCGCAAGAAGAGAGCTTCATAGGAGACCTTGAGGGAAAAGAAAATGGCGCAAGAAGTTCCTTGAAAAGAAATGAAAATCCATAAATCCTATGATATTAGAATAAAAATTTATCATTTGTAAGAGAGACTTGAAAGATGGCATGTATTGATCCAAGGACCGGTAGCCAAATACGGATTAAAAGAGGTCTGATTCATTTTTCTTGCAAGATTTTGTGGGAAACTAGCCCGTTGTTATTTTCTTTTTCCACTCTAGTTGAACATTATTCAATTCACAACAATAATATGGGGCTGCTGGAAGGGAGAGAAGTTTCAAGAAAGAAACTATATTAATAAAACAGTTTACATACAATACCTATGTATTTTATAGGATTTTGCTAGTGTAAGAGTCTTTGAATGACTGTGAAAACAACAGTATGTTGGGAGCCACAAATTCTTAAAAGAGTGGACTTCATAATGTTCTTTATTTAATTGTTATTTATATTTTGATGGCTCGAAATAGATTATTAACATTACAGTTACCCAAAGACGGTTACGTAATCAATTCCCTATTTTATAATTCAGGTCGATTGGGTCATTATTAAATAAGCAATCCCCTAAATATATGATCATATTGCACCACAAAAATTACATACACGGGCATAAAGGATTACCATTACATATGAAGATAAATTTCACCATAGTAGGCATGTGGAGCACACAAAAAAAGAAGAAGAAGAAAAGATAAGCACACGATGAACCTTTTTATGGCAAATTTTTCCTGGCCATGTGAACATTAAAACTTTTCAACAATATTTCCTTTTAATTCGAACAAAATCACTGAAAATTAGTGGCTGATTTTGCGCGTAGGACTTATTAAAGTTAGCTACTAGGCAGTTATATTCTTATAATATTTAGCGAGTGGCTCACCACATACATCTTGGGGAGGAATATCCTTTGTGATTGTGATGGCTTACTTTGCTAATTGAGTTCTAATCACCATGGAAATTCAGTAATGGAGTTGCTCTCACAGCACCACACTAGTTTTTAAAGAAGGAAAATATTTTTCCATTTTTGACTCAACGAGGATTCCTTATTAGGGAGTAACAATAATATCGGGGGACCACTTACGGGGCATGCAATGAGAGATTTTCCTTTATTTAAGAATGTTAGAAAATACAAAGAGAAAGATATCTCGTTAAATTTTTCCCCAAAAACAAAAAAAAAGATATCTCGCTAAACCTGCCAATTAAGAATTTTTTTTATTATTTACAAAAACATATCCACGACATGATGTTATTTAGAAGTAAGGTATTCATGAGATGCCATTTTTAATGAAACATCTGTGCTTCCATCATGCGTGGCCTGATTTATATATACACTGACATTACGTGCTTAGGGGAACAAACAGATCAACAAAAAGCATATCTCCAAAGCAAAACCATCAACCTATTGTCCCAGCAAATACCCTTTTGACTTAAGGAGCAATGGCGAGACCTTCATCCACATCCATTATGCTGCTCATGTTTTTGCTACTTGCCATCGGTGATCTCTCTCTCTCTCTCTCTTCTGTGCATGAGAAGAAGGAAGATGTTGACAATGGATTCATGTAATTTGGCAGGTTTGCAAATAAGCGTGGGAGCACCAATCAGTTGCGTTACGGCCAAACAATGTGGGCCCCCAGGTTGTTGCAAGTGTCTTGCCTTACGTTGTGTTTGCACGTGCCCACAAGGAGGGAGTTTCATGGGAGACCTCGAGGGAAAAGGAAATGGCAGAACAAGTTCCTTAAAAGGAAATGGAAATCTATAAGTCTCTTATGATATCAAAATAAATGTTTACCGCTTGTTGCATTCGAAGAATAACAATAAGCTTAAGATCTCTCCCTCTCCCTCTTCCTCTCCCTCTTCCTCTCTTTCCATATGCATGTGTGAAAGAGAGAGTTAAAGGGCCATGTGTATTGGTCGAAAAGAAGCGATTGAGGACAGGTGTCCAAACACGGGGAAAGTTATCCAAAAATTCTTAAACCTATTGCACTTTTTCCAATTCAATTCTAAACATTTTAATTTTGCTAATTGAGTTTAAATCTTTTCACATTTGCTAATTAAGTCAATCCAATAAATTTTGGCCAGAAATTGCAAACGTTGATGCTTGTCGTCCCACATGGCACAGTCGATGTTGCCTTGGATAATTTATAATATTATTTTCATGAATTCTTTATTGCTTTCTTTTTCTGTGCTAGCGAGGGTCACTAATGACCCTCATCAGCCGTGAAGGCCTTACTTATGGTTGCTAGGGAGAAGGCTATGGGTGATGCCATTGTGGCCTTGCCAATTGTGGGTAAGGCGGTCCTCGCCTACATCTAGCAAGGGCTTTCACTCCCTACTAGATTTGGGCAAGAGCCTTTATGGCCGGTGAGAGTCGCCGCTAACCTTTGCTAGCAACAACCAAAAAAAAAAGCACAGAGAAAAGAAAAAAGTAAAAAGGAAAATATTTTAAAAAATCAAAATACTATTGAAAATTATTCACGTCAGTGCAGGCCATGTCACGTAGGATGGCCATAATCCATGTTAACGATTTTTGGCTGAAAATGATTGGATTGACTCAATTGGCAAAAATTGAAAATGTTTAGAATTTAGTTGACAAAATTGAAATATTTAGGAATAATTGAGAAAATTGCAATACGTTTAGAAATTTTTGGATGTTTTCCCCAAAAACGACTATATAAATCATTTTCGCATGTTAAATGATGTCCTCAAATGATTCTTCTCTCTTGCAAGATTTTTATAGGGAACTAGACTCATTTTTTGCCTTTTAAAAGAGGTCCTAAAATAGATATGTTTAATCCATTTTGATCCATTTTCATGTAATACAAATCTAGTGACCATACCCAATTTGATTCATACAGAATCCACATTTGATCTGATTCATATTCCTAAAACAATTCCCTAGTACACTTAATCTAGGAAAACTCAACCTTAAATTGATGTGAGAGAGTGTGGAATGAATGAGAGTGAAATTGAGTGAGGGTGAGAGAGAATGAAAAGAGAGTCATAGTGGTAGGTTGGGTGTAAGTAAGTTATAAACACATTTATGGCTCATTTATGACATATTCGATGAAATATAACTAATTCATATAATTACTCAACCCATCATATATCGGTTAATGACCCATTTTGATAGGTCTTGCTTAGTGTAAACAATTTTAGTAAGAAATTTTAGTATACACACCATTACTTAACATTGGGGCAAAGGACACTTTAAGTGTCAAAAGTTGTAATGGAGATCACTTTGATTTCAAAAGTTTCAATCGAATTACTTTAGTGCTAAATCGGAGACAAAAGGATCACTTTAGTGCCTTCGACGAAATTTTCCGGTCAAAAGTGCCATGCGTCATTAATAATTAATTTTTTAATGTAAAATGACATTTAAAAAAATAAGTCCATGCAGGCTACCAAGTGAACTTCTACACTTTAAAATAAATTAAAATAAATCAAATTCAATTTTAAAGATTAGCTAAAATTTAAATTTATTAAAAATAAGCTTAAAAATTTAACAAAAAAACCTTAATTTAAAAAAAAAGGAAAAAAGTTTAGAATCAAGCAATAAGGCCAGACCCTTGCTGGTCGTAGGCCGAGGGCTGCCACTACTGGCTGACCACTGCTTGTGGCGACCCTTGCCAGATCTAGGGGAGGCCTGCATGCCCTCGCCTGCGGCTAGCAATGGTCATCAAGCCTTGTCCCACACTTGTCGACCATTTCTGGCGATGGTGGGGCGCCGGCGGCGGCGAGGGTTACAACAAACCCTCGCCGCATGATCTAGGATTCCTTTTTTTTTCTTAATTATAAATTTTTAGCTTTTTTGAATTTTTCAGCTTATTTTTCAAATTATTTTAAGTAAAAAATTTAATTTTTTTTTAAAAAAATACCACGGTGGATCTCTAGCAAGCCACGTTAATGTCATATATTAATAAAAAAAATGCCATGTTGGATTTCTAGCGAATTGGCTCATAAGTAATTATTTTTTAAAAATTTTGACACTGAAGTGATCCGATTGAAACTTTTAGCACCAAAGTGATCTCTATATATAATTTTTGACACTAAAGGTGTCCTTTTCCCATTAACATTATGTGAAACGCTCGTTCTTCACGGGTTGGTATTACTTGTTCCAAATAATTATATTATGCCGTCTAGCTCACATGTATCGATTAGGTGGATCCCTCGCTTTTGTTTCGACACCTCGTTACTGCGCACGTAGATATTGTCATTTTGCATTGCTTAAAACAACACGCAAAGTTTTTGGTTGATACAATTTCCTCCAGCGTACAACCAGTTTTCCATCCAGAAGTCTAGCAAATGGAGCAGAGAGGGAGTGAGCGACGGAGTCCAGAGTGTGAGCGTCGGAGGAGGAAGCTAAGGAGCCGTGAGTGAGCGGGGAAGGAGAAAGAGAGACAGACGTTTAAATTCATGAGCGGGGGAGAGATAGCGTGCAAACGAGAAACAGTTGGAGAGAGAAAATAGTAGGCAATCTATTGCATTTAATGTTTAATGTGATGCAGACTAGTAAAAGGGGAAAAATTATAAATTCAAAAAAAGAAATCAATTTTTGCATGCAAAAAAATATGGTGGGGACCACCAGAATATCTTCCCAATATTTTCGAGATCTCTCTATCCGTCCTTCATATTCACTCCCCTCGACACTCTCGCCTTTGGATCAGAGCTACTCCTCGAGACTTCGGAGATCTCGAGAGACAGAGCTATTCCTCGAGACTCGCGAGACAAGTTCGTTTCAACAGATCAGAGATCCCTCAAGACTCGCGAGACAGTTCCGACAGATTAGAAACAGTTCCAACAGATCAGATATCCCTCAAGACTCACGAGACAGTTTCAACAAATTAGAAATAGTTCCAACAGATCAGACCTCCCTCGAGACTCACGAGAGCTATATATATAGAGAGTCAAAGTCTCCTTCTTCTCTCCTCCCATCCACACTTTTCATATCTCCCCTCGCCAGCAGCATTTGTCTCGATATCTTCCTTTTCCATTCTTTTTCAATGGCTACCCTACAGAGGGAGGACTCCACGCGCCCCCTGAACCAGGAGGGAACAGAATCGAAGATATTGTTAATGCACTTATTGACTTACTTATTGACTTGAAGAATACACACTAATGCACTTCCTTTGTAGGCATCATTGAGAAGAATCAATGATTCGAATCTCTCCAACGCCTTGCGGAACAGACTTAGACTAATGCACTTTCTTTGCAGGCATCACCGACAAGAATTAGTGATTCGAATCTCTCCGACGGCTTGTGGAACAAACTTAGTGATTCCAATACCACTAACAGAAACATTGATCTTACTGACGCCGATCGAGTCTAACTGGGATCGAGTCGGCACTCCCGCCCCCGGGCGAATCCACCCGTACAAAACTCCTCTTGGAAATACACCATGGGCGCCTCCAGCATTTGCCTCTTTCTTGGCTTTGGTCGGTCCCCCTCCCTTTCTCACTCTATATATGTATATATTTATGCGTTGATAAGTAAGATTTTTCCTTTTTTTTTCATTTTTTTCGGCAGTTGATATCGTTGAGGCCATCATTTGTAGAAAGACCTCCACGACCTCAACTTGTCAATCAGTTAGCCTCTTGCCCTTGTCCATGTAGACCGACCAAAATTAAAAAACATGCAAATGATGGCCTTAGCGATACTAACTGTTGAAAAAAAGGAAAAGGAAAATATCTTACTTATCGTGTTTCGGCAGATAATATCGCTGAGGCCATCATTTGCATGTTTTTTAGTTTTGGTCGGTCCTCACTCATTATATATATATATATATATATATATATATATATATATATTTTATGCATTGATAAGTAAGATATTTTCCTTTTCCTTTTTTCAATTTTTTTTTTGCAGTTATAGAAGTAATGATGGATGTCACTGTATACGTGGACAAGGGCAAGAGGCTAACTGATCGGCAAGTTGAGGTCGTGGAGGTCTTTCTGCAAATGATGGCCTCAACGATATCAATTGCCGAAAAAAATGAAAAAAAAAGGAAAAATCTTACTTATCAACGCATAAATATATACATATATAGAGTGAGAAAGGGAGGGGGACCGACCAAAGATAAGAAAGAGGCAAATGCTGGAGGCGCCCATGGCGTATTTCCAAGAGGAGTTTTGTACGGGTGGATTCGCCCGTGGGTGGGAGTGCCGACTCGATCCCAGTTAGACTCGATCGTGTCAGTAGGATCAGTGCTTTTGCTAGTGGTATTGGAATCACTAAGTTTGTTCCACAAGCCATCGGAGAGATTCGAATCACTAATTCTTGTCGTGATGCCTGCAAAGGAAGTGCATTAGTCTAAGTCTGTTCCGCAAGGCGTTGGAGAGATTCGAATCACTGATTCTTCTCAATGATGCCTATAAAGGAAGTGCATTAGTGTGTATTCTTCAAGTCAATAAGTAAGTCAATAAGTGCATTAACAATGTCACGCCCCGAACCCGGCGAGCCATGCGACATCCCTATTACCTGTACGATCGATTGGATAACAGGAACGACGGCCCAGGATACTCATCGTTGTCCAAACGATCTTAGAGTTCCTTAGGCAACGGAAACGAGCTCCTTCAACTTCATGCACAGAAAGGGATAGATAGAGAGACCAACCAATCTAATTTACATCAAACCACTTCTTATATTACATCATATTTATATACATCGGTTTGGCGACATTTAATATGCACAAATCAAAATTCCTGTCGCCCTTTGACATCTTATAGCTCGACCTTTAACAAAAAGGGCTTAGGTCGGCAATTTCTATCTTCGACTACAAGCAAACCATACAAATTTCTACAAAAAGGGCTTCAACTCCAACTGTGCTCATCGACATCCGCCCCACCATCCGATCCAAGAGAAAGCTGAGTTTCCGACTCAATATCCAACTCGATCCCCTGCCTTACTAGGATCGCATTCACTGCGGCGGTTTGGGGTCTGAAAAATGGGGAAATCACCCATGAGAACGAATCTCAGTAAGCTAACCCCTAATCCCTTCTCAGGACACCAAACAACCTCAGACTAAACTCTCAAGCCTTATCAGGAACTCAAAATCATAGGGCCAGAAAAATACCAAGCACAGTTCAATATAAGCTCGCCATAAAATGACTAAACATCAATACAGTTCGAATCTCTGGTCCAATCCGGGACCACACAGAATCAGGATATCGAAATCATCGCCAATCAATGGCTCAATATAAAATCATTAGGCATTTAAACCAAACACGTCCAAGCAGGACAATCACAGCAATCGCATATGCATGCACGCTTAATCTTGAGCCTCGGCTTAACAGCCAATTGACCCACGTCGTAATAGGCGCCAGGTCCGACCCGCGTCATTTAAGCGCATCAGGTCCGTGCTCCAACCCGCGTAGAAGAACTGCCTCAGGTTGGCACGCTTATCACTCCAGCTACCCCGCGTCAAACGCATCAGGGCGCACGAGGCTACGTTTTCCGCCTCTGAGCTACATTTTACGCCTCTGTGGCTACATTTTACGCCAGTCAAATATGGCTACGTATTACGCCAAGTGACAATGATATGCAATTTCACACGCGAAATCCATCGCACGAGCCTCTCAGGCTAATAAAATAATGCCAATTCAATTGGGCAGAAAACACGGCCAAGTACGTTAGGCCACAATTCAAAACACGTGCCCAAGAATATCAATCCACGTGGCCGACACCATGGCCAAACCAATCAATTTATCTCACGTGCCCAATTATATTAAAAATGCCCAATTATATTCATTTTTATTGCCAAAATTCCACGTCGGACCCAAAATCACAAAATCATCGCACGTGGACACACGTGGATAATCCACAAATATTATTTGGACTCAGCCACAGCTCTCGGGCACCGGGAATAGTCACGTGGAATATTTTCCGAGCCCGTTTGTGACAAAAATGCCTCATTTTCTCACTTTTAAATACTCAAGCCATACGGGACCCACATGAATTGTCATTCTCAATTCAAAATCAAATTGGGCAGCACGTGAACAGTACACAGAATGCCGTGAACAGTGATTCCAGAGTACTATTTGGCCCGTTTTTGTTGAAAATGTCCCAAAAATTCATTTTTCGAGGCCCGAACCTCACGGGACCCACTCCAATCAACACCACCAGCCTATATTCAATCAATACAACAACAATTCACATCCAAACTGCATATCACAGCATTCCACAGAATTGATTTCCACCAATAACGCCGTTTCCGGAAATTTTTTTTCTAAACCGATTTACCCCGAATCGGACTCTAGAGCTAATCCATGGCAAGTTCAATATCATAATCAAGGAATAGAGGTTTAACTTACCAAACGAAGCTTGACAAGCTGTGGAAACCAGCTGAAATGGCGAAGGACAACCGGCGACAACCGAGACCGGCGGCGGAGCACGACGACAAGGGAAGAGAACGGCTAAACCAAGAGAAACCGGGGCTGTGAGGGGGCTGTTTAGGCACCAAAACGAACTAGAAATCACATATTTGACATGGAAATGAGATCTAAGGGCAGCCGAGGTCGACATATATCATTTTGAGCTAAAACAGAAATTCGGCACCCAGAAAACAGTTTCGTCGACTGATACGAGAAAATACATTTGAAGGGTCAAACGACCTCGGATTGAGGCGATTCAAGTTGGGTTAGAACCGTAAGACATTGAACTACAACATATCCAAAAATTGCGAGAATCCAACTTACAGATTTTTGTCAGTGGCCGGTTGAAGTCTGCAGCCAGAATTTGGAGCCAAATGAGAGGGGGGGAAAAAGAGAGAGAAAGTGGTTTCTATGGTGGAATAGTGAGGGGTGGGGGTTTCTGCCGTAAAAGGGGAGAAGAAGAGAGAGAAAGAGCCCATTATTTGAGAAAAGAAAAATAATAATAATAATAATAAAATAATAAATATCTCGGTTACTATTCATCGATTTGACCAAAAGTTGGTCAAAGCTTATCCAATCTGGTCAAAACTTGGAGAGCAAGTTTGACTAGTCAATCCTCAAAAATTCGTGCCAAAACGGGACTGATTGGGACTGAATCGGTGTTATTTTGGCTCAATCGCGAAGGGAAAATGACTCGAGATGATCTCGGAAAATTTTTCTGACTTCGCTGAAATTCATCTCACACCCTAGCCACTGAATCTAGAGCAAATCAGGGACTCGACAGAAATTTCTAATTTTTGCCTTTCTTCTCGACACTCCGAGTCCAAACTATCAATTTCCGAACCTTCCTCGTCAATATCCAAATTTAGCAACTGCAACGCTCTTGAAAATCGATTGTCCTATTCGGAACTCAATTCGTGGCCAAATTCATAAGATAGCAGCTATAATGAAATTCTCAAACTAACGGGTGGCTGTTAGGAGTTACGCGTATCGACCAATTGGTCCACGTACTTATTTTCCTAGATAGCCCTTCCCTTTTGGTCAGTTATCTCGAAGTGATCAGTTTCGAGTGGAATTCATTAATAGTGCATCCATGACATATCCATTCTATATTCAAGTCCCAAACAGGGGTCGAAATTCAGAATGTTACAAACAATATCTTCGATTCTGTTCCCTCCTGGTTCAGGGGGCACGTGGAGTCCTCCCTCTGTAGGGTAGCCATTGAAAAAGAATGGAAAAGGGAAGATATCGAGACAAATGCTGCTGGCGAGGGGAGATATGAAAAGTGTGGATGGGAGGAGAGAAGAAGGAGACTTTGACTGTCTCTATATATAGCTCTCGCGAGTCTCGAGGGAGGTCTGATCTGTTGGAACTGTTTCTAATCCGTTGAAACTGTCTCGCGAGTCTTGAGGGATATCTGATATGTTGGAACTGTTTCTAATCTATCGGAACTGTCTCGCAAGTCTTGAGGGATCTCTGATCTATTGAAACTGACTTGTCTAGCGAGTCTCGAGGAATAGCTCTGGCTCGCGAGATCTCCCAAGTCTAGAGGAGTATGTCACGGGCCGATCGAATCACCACACAATCGCTCGTGCGGCCTTAGGAAAGCCTTCCTAAGTTAGCCTTGCCCCACTCACCTCACAACACTCTAGAGAGAGAAACTAGAGAGAGAAGCTCTGATTGTATTACTTGTGAGATGAGATGATCTAAATGAGGGGGACGAGAGCCCCTTATATACAAGTTCTCGTGCGATATAATCCGTAGATCTCCCCTTTGATCTAACGATGGAGATTAGATCTCCCCAACTACTATCTACCTGCCATAATTACAACAGTGGACAATTACAATACTGCCTGCCCTTAGGATCATTCTAGAATTCCCTAGCAGATTCCTCGATAAGACACGGCCCATTTCTCTTTTAGAAACCCTCTTTGGATTGCCCTCTTCGCCCGGACCGTGTCATTCTCCCCCACCTATTCTGGCAACGCCTTCGTCGCGTTCTCGGTAAGGTACGCCTCGACTTGCTTCTGGAACTGCCAAAGTGACTCAGCAAGTTCCTATGTAACTTCACTCTCGGGGAGTCCCTTCCATCGGATCAAGTACTCCTTCTTGGGCGCGCAGTATCTCTTCCGTACGACGCGGTCCGCCATGATACAGTCAACGTCTCGATCATAAGAAGTATTTGCCCTAATAGGCACCCGTTGCGATTTCCCCTGATCCGGATCCCCTTCATTAAAATGAAATGGTTTAAGTATACTTACGTGGAACACCGGATGAATCTTTAATTTGGCCGGGAGCTCCAATTTGTAAGTAGCATTGCCAATTTGTTGCGTGATGCGGAATGGCCCCTCGTATCGTCGGAGTAGTGCTTTGTGAACGCCCTTGTATCGCAGCGGTAGTTTATTCAGCACTTGATCTCCGACCTAATATTCCACATGCCTTCGCTTCTGATCCGCCTATTTCTTCGCCCTCTTGGACGCCTTGTGAAGACATGTGCGAGCAAGATCAGCTTGCTCGTGCCACTTCTCAGCAACCTTATGTGCGGCCGGGCTACTCCCCTTGTGGCCTGACGCAATCACGCTTGGCGTGAGTGGTTGTTGCCCCGTTACTATCTCGAACGGATTCCTCCCGGTCAATTCACTACGTTGAAGGTTGTAGGAGAACTGGGCTCATCGATCAGCTTTGCCCAATCTCGTTGTGTCGCGCTCACGTGGTGCCTTAAGTATACCTCCAACAAAGCATTCACCCATTCGGTTTGGCCGTCTGTCTGTGGATGAAGACTCGTTGAGAAGTTCAGGTCCGTCCTGAGTAGCTTGAACAGCTCGGTCCAAAATCTCCCCATGAACCAAGAGTCGCGATCGCTCACGATCGTTCGTGGTACACCCCAGTGCTTCACCACATGCTTTATAAATAACTTCGCCGCTTCCTTGGCTAGGCAATCGTCAATGGCCGGTACGAACGTCGCGTACTTAGAAAACCGATCCACCATGATCATCAACGTCCGATACCCTTCGGACTTAGGCAATCCCACGATGAAGTCCATGGAGACGCTCTCCAATGGACGTTCTAAAATAGGCAACGGCTCCAGCAGATCAGCAGGCGACTTCTACTCCAACTTGTCTTGTTGGCACACTAGGCAAGTCTGAACATAAGCTTCCACATCGTCTCGCAAGTGCGGCCAGAAGTAATGCTCATCCACTAGCGCCAGCGTGCGGTGTACTCACGGATGACCAGCCCACTTGGAATCGTAGCACTCGCGAAGGACTTCCCTCCTTAGGTTCCCGTAGAGCAGGACATACAGTCGTCGCCCCTTAGTGTATAAAAGGTCTTCCTCGCACCAAAATCTTTGGGTCTTACCCTCCTTCGCATAATGCAAGAGAGCCTGCGTCGCTCGATCGTGCTTCAGCCCCTCCTTAATCCTTCCGACTAGCGGACAATCTGGCCGACTCATGGACCCCAGTTCTGCTCTTCGACTTAGTGCATCAGCCACTGCATTAGCTTTCCCTGGCTTGTACTCGAGCACATAGTCGAACTCTGCTAAGAAATTTTGCCAGCGAGCTTGCTTCAGGCTCAACTTCTTCTAAGTCTGGAAGTAGGTCGTGGCCACATTGTCCGTCCTCACGACAAACTTTGATCCCAGCAAGTAATGACGTCAAGTGCGCAGGCAATGCACGATGGCCGTCATCTCCTTCTCCTGAACGATGTACCTCCGCTCAGTCTCGTTCAGTTTTCGTGACTCGTAAGCCACGGGATGTCCATCCTGCATAATAACACCCCCAATAGCAAAATCAGAGGCATCAGTCTCTACCTCATATGGCTTCGAGCAGTCGGGCAGCGCTAGGACCGGTTCCTCCGTCATAGCCTTCTTCAGCCTCGCGAACGTCCCTTGGCAGCACTCCGTCCATTCCCACGGTTTGTCCTTCTTCAGCATGTCCGTGAGCAGAGCGATAATGCTCGAATAGCCCTTGATGAAACGCCGATAGTAGTTAGTAAGGCCAAGAAAGGACCGAAGTTCGGTTACCTTCGTTGGCGGTTCCCATCCTACGATCGACTCGATCTTGGCTGGATCCATGTGGACTCGTCCATCTCCCACGATATGCCCTAGGAATGGCACTTCCTGCTGAGCAAAAGCGCACTTCTCTCGCTTCACATACAGCTCATGGTCCCTTAGAACTTGGAAGACCTATTTGATATGCTTGATACGCTCCTCGAGCGTCCTGCTGTATATAACTATATCGTCCAGGTACACTACCACGAATTGATCAAGAAAGGGTTGTAGAACCTTATTCATTAGTGTGCAGAACGTTGCCGGTGCATTCGTCAAGCCGAAGGGCATGACCAAGAATTCGTACGGGCCTTACCTCGTAACACAAGCGGTCTTCGGCTCATCTCCCTCTGCGATCCGCACTTGATAGTAACCCTATCGAAGATCCAGCTTGGTGAACCACCTCGCTCCGCCAAGTTGGTCGAATAGATCTACAATGAGAGGGATCGGATACTTGTTCTTCACCGTCAGCTTATTCAGCACCCAGTAGTCGATAAACATGCGCAGCGATCGATCATGTTTCTTCTGCAATAGGACCGGCGCACTGAATGGAGCCTTCGATGGACGGATGTATCCGGAGTTGAGTAAACCCTTCAATTGCTTCCTCAATTCTTCAAGTTCTGGAGGCGCCATTCTATACGGCGCCATAGCAGGCGGTCGAGCGTCTGGTACGAGCTCGATCCGATTATCCACCTCCCTTATAGGCGGCAGCTTCTTTGGCAGCTTCGGAGGCATCACATCCTTGAATGCTTCAAGAACTCGAGTCACCTCCTTCGGGACTTCGTCCATCTCATCCTTGGGATCTACCTCCTTTAGAACGGCTAAGAATGTCTCCTCGCCCTTCCTACCCCTTTTAGATAGTTGCATAACCAATAGCATCTTGTGATTTTCTCTTGACTTCCTTTGAATTGGAACCACACACTGGTTTCGTTCATCCAGTATGCAAATGCAGTCCGCGAATGGGAGCAGAATTGCATCGATCCTGTCAATGAACCCCAACCCCATGACAATATCATAGTCGTCTAAAGGGATTACCTCAAGGTCCTCCTTGCTTGTCCATTGACCAATGTGGATCTCCACGCCTCTCGCTACCCCGCACATGGGTACCTGCTTCGAGTTGACGGTCTTCAGCCAGCCCGTCCTCAGAGATGAACAGATCGGACGCTCTCATATCCACCAATGCACTCATCGTGGTGTTCCCGATCTTTACCTCCACGAACATCATCCCCTTAGCTTTTCCCGCCTTCTTGGACTTGATCGAGCTAAGGACTCGCAAGGATCCGAGTTGCGTCTCTTCCTTCTCGGCTTGCTTCTTCTCCTCTTCCTTAGCTTTAATCACCGATGCGATCTGCCTTTTTGCTGAGCAGTCGCGTGCAAAGTGCGGTTTTATGTATGAATGGAGGATGAGCTAGTGGTTTTATGCTCATTAGCGCTGTGAAGTAACCCAGCTTAGGAACATCAGATAAAATAAAATTACATTTAGATAAACTAATGACGACTCAGATGCAATCTCCCTATTCATCAAAATCACTAACATCTCATCCAAAGAGAGAAATTGCCCATGCAATTATCCAGCTCACAAGGTTCTCAAGAGTGAGAAATATGGAATTTATGTATATTTCATGTTTACAAGTTTAATGCAATGAAGGAACATATAGGGCGATCGCACATAATGTATAAGAATATGCAAATATGATTTTAGTTATTTGGCATACTCTTTGATTAGCCGGATGATACATGTTAACTTCTCTGATTCCATGATGAGTCGCTTGGCTATATATACCCTGATTTTATCAGCACACTGGAACAAAAAGATCACAAAACCATATCTCCAAAGCAAAACCATCACCTATTGTTCCTGCAAAAGCCCTTTTTGGCTTGGGGCGAAATGGCGAAACCATCATCCACGTCCATTATGCTGCTCATGTTTTTGCTCATTCCATCGGTGATCTCTCTCTCTCTTCTTCTGTGAATGAGAGTAAAGGAGATGTTGACAATGTTTTGATGTGATTTGTCTGGTATGCAAGTGAGGTGGAAGCACAAGGTCGACGCAAGAGCGAGAGTTGTTGGCCACCGAGTTGTTGTCACTGCCGAAACTCCGTCTGCTACTGCACATGCACGCAAGGAGAGAGGTTTCACTGGAGGCTTGATGGAAAAGGAAATGGCGCAAGAAGTTCCATGAAAAGCAAGGAAAATCCATAACGTCTCTTATGATATCAGAATAAGTATTTATCAGTTGTTGCATTGGTGGAGAACAAAAATAAGCCAAAGATCTCTCCCTCTCCTCCCTCCTGTGCGTGAGTGAAAGAGAGTTGAAAGATGGCCTGTATAGATCGAAAAAGAAGCGAGTCATGACTGGTGGCCAAACGCGACTATATAAAATCATTTTCACCGATTAAAAGAGGTCTGATTCTTTTTTCTTGCAAGATTTGTAGAAACTAACCTGTTGTTATTTTTTTTTCCCTCTACCTGGCAACTATTCAGTTCACAGCAACGATAGGGGGCTGGTGGGGGAAGATAAATTCGTCGTAAAAAGTTAATTTTTATCTATAAGAAATATATTAAACTACATACATGGCATAAATGATTACCATTACATGTGAAAGTAGATTTCACCCTAGTAGACATGCATATAGTTTTTCAGAATGACAGTTATAAAAATGGGCATATGGTTATACGATGGCTACAGAGGTCATGGAGGTTATGATGAGGATAGCAATATCCTAATAAGGAAAATTGCGTCGGGATCAATTTAATGAGCCAAGCATGTGTTTCCCATACTGCAAAATAAAGGAATGCTACAAATCATATTCCGGCCAATTCAAGCGTAAACTTTTCAATTTTGCCAATTAAGTACTAGACATGTTCACATTCTACCAGTTGAGTCTATTAGGCTAATTTAACTGGTTATCGCCGATATGGACATTGGTATTGCATGTGGGATGGCTGGCGCCGATGCAGATGATTTTATGAAAAAATTAAAATTTTGTTTTTTTTTAATTTTTGATTTTAATTTTATTTTTTTTCATCTTTTCCTTTCTCAAAAAAATTAAAACATTATTGAGTATAATTCACGTTAGCGCGGGCATGCCACATAGAATGGTCCATGTTAGTAATTTTGGCCAAAATTGACGGATAAAACTCAATTGGAAAAATGTGATAAGTGTTTAAAACTCAATTAGTAGAATAAAAGGTTTAGGACTGAATTGGCAAAAATGCAATAGATTTATGATTTTTTGGAAAATTTTCTCCTTTGACTTTGTCGTGAAGAAGGATTTTCCTAGAATGAACATTTGCTCACTATTGTCGGCTTTGATAGCCTACCTATGAAAAATAATATAATTAGAGAAGAAGATGAATAGTGAAGAAAAGAAGGGAAAAAGAATTAGGAAGAAAATAAAGAAGTCTTCCGACGAAAATAACCCTAAAGATGATTAAAAAAATTGGCATATATTCTTGCCGGTCAGCGAATATTTGGCCTGACCAGAAAGTTAGTTCTTATTTGAGAATTAAATTGGTCACTTCAAGCTCTCAGTTGATACGATGTCCACTCCGGGTCCTATTTTGACAAAAATGCCCTAGGCTTTTATTTGAAATTTTCCCTTAAACATTCAATGAGTGACATAACTTTCAATTAATCACTTGAGTGCCATAAATTATTAAAATATTGACCCAAGTATTAGAAATCTACATGCCATGACACTTGTGATAAATCTTTAAAAAAATTATGGCACTCAAGTGAGGACCGTACGAAAATTATAGCACTTACGGTGTGCTTTTCCCAATAGATTATCATTGTAGGATCTTTTGGCACATCAAAGAATTCTTATTTTTTGTTCAGTGTACATCAAAAATTGGTTTATTGTTGCTATCGAGAACTTCTACGAAATATGTTCCTCTTATTTGGTATTTATTACCAAGTTGAGGCAACAGGTTACCTTCATATTATTTATATGGTAAAAAGTCTGGGAAGGGGTAGAGAACGTTCTGCATGCAATTACAAATATACTTGGTATAGATCGTGTAGCAAACTCTACAGGTAAGGTGCAAACAAAAAATTGTCCAATGATGCTTTAATCGGAGTTGAAACTTTATGTGCTCCCATTGTACTTTGGAAAAACATACCAGTTTCATTTTTAAACCGTTTGGTGCTAATTTGACCGAAGGCTACAAGTGTTGACATTTGAGTTTTTGCAAAAAGGTTATTCTCGGATGTAGAGGAGGATGTATATCTATATATATATATATATCAAGGCATTCACAATAATGGGCTCGAAATACTTGCGCATAGCCTGTTGGGGAAAATGACAAGCAATCTTCAGATTAAATGGGAGGACTAACTATGATTGGGCAAGTTTTAATCACTGTGGAAATTCAGTAATGAAGTTGCTCTTACAGCATTACCTTAGAATGTTGAAATATTAAGAGAAAGATATCTCGCTAGGCCACAATTCTTTGTGCAATAGGTAAGGTTTGAAAATAATTAGCAGTTTAGAGGGGCATGGTCACCTGTGGATGGCTTAGATATTGCTGGTTGGCATTAATTTTAATAACTTACGGGTTAATGCTAATAAAGTTGGGCATGTTCAAAAGTAAAGTCGATGTTTTATAGGTAACAAAGAAACATGTAGCGCGATTGCACATAATGAATATGAAAAGAGAAGATATAATTTTAATTATTGGCATCCTCTTCGATTAGCAGACGAGAAAAATTAACATTTATGATCACATCAAGAGCGGCTTGACTTATATATACACTGAATTACGTGGACGTGGAACAAACAGATCACAAAAAGCATATACCAAAGCAAAACCATCAACCTATTCTCCCTGCAGAAAACCCTTTTGACTTGAGGTGCAATGGCGAGACCGTCATCCACATCCATTATGCTGCTCATGTTTTTGCTAGTTGCCATCGGTGATCTCTCTCTCTCTCTATCTTTCTGTGTGCATGAGAAGAAGGAAGATGGTTTGCGTGGATTGACGTGGTTTGGCAGGGTTGGAAGTAAGCGTGGGAAGCAAAAATTATCAGATGCTTTTGGGACAGTGATGCGGGCCACCAAGATGTTGCACATGTCTAATCTTCACTTGCGTGTGCACATGCCGACCAGGAGACAGTTTCATAGGCGACCTCGAGGGAAAGGAAATGGCGCAACAAGTCCCTGAAAAGAATTGGAAATCCATAAGCCTTTTATGATATGTAAATAAAAATTTAACTGTTGTTCCATTTGAAGAATAAAAAAAATTAAGTTAAAGATATATCTCTCCTTTCTCCGGTGTGCGTGCAGGTGAAAGAGAGAGTTAAGAGATGCTTATTGATCGAAAAAGAGCGAGCGGAAACCAGTGGCGGACCACGACTATATAAATCATTCTCGCAAATTAAAAGAGGTCCTCATACGATTCTTTTTCTGGCAAGATTTTTCAAGTAAATTAGGCTTATTGTTATTGTTTTCCACCAGCAAAGAACTATTCAAAATTCACAGAAAATAATATGGGATTAACGAGGACGATAAATTTCGTCGTGAAAAAGGTAAATGGTATCAAGAATGAAAATATGTCAATGAAGGGTAACCTCTTACCCTATTCAATCAAAAATATGTTGAGCAATGATTATGTGACGGCACTGTTATTCTTCCACAAGAGGACGGTGCAATCTTGACCTTCTATTTAACCAAGGCAACCGGGTAGCCTGTCACCGCGTTTCCTTGAAAATTCTTGCTTAGTGCTCGGTGGGATTTTTCGGCAGAAAGCAAATAAAACATATTCACATACGCACATACGTGGCGTATATGTACGACATAAGTACCCAAATACAGCTAATCACCATTGTGAAAAAAAAAAATCACATAAAAATGCTCGTTTATTTCGCTGAAAATGAATGATTTGAAAAATCGCTTACAAATATGAATGAACAAAAAAATATTTTACAAAAATGCGAACCATAAAAAGTCAATATTTGACTTATTAAGAAAATGATATCTAGGTTATGAATGGAATGAAGCGATGCTTAGAAGACGCTTAAAAGACTCTATTTGCGGCAGGGAAAAAAAAGTGCTCTTTCGTGATCAGGAATAACAGAACTACTTTTGGTGATACCTGAATTTTTCTCCATCTTAAGAACGTTAGAAAATATAAGAGAAAAAAGATATCGCAGTTTTTTGACCTTTCCAATTTTTGTGTAATAAATAAGATTTGGGATAATTAGCAATTAGGGTGGAGACGGATGCATATTTGCTTGATTGGCATTAAACTTAAGTAAGTGTGGTCAATGCTAATAACAGTTGGTTATTGTTTAAAGTATAGTCGAGTCTTATAGGGAGAAAAAGGAACAATTAAAAGTGTGTATGGAGATACTAGT
>JAGVVM010008240.1:0-19156 GCA_019149425.1 Psidium friedrichsthalianum | reverse complement strand
TTTATGACCTCGTCGACTTCCATTATGACCCCATAGGGTTCAGACTGTTAGCACTGACATTCTCGAGCCGAAATCAAATATGCGAAAAGTGAAAACGTCGTGGAGTTGTCACGCCAAAAAATGGGGCGCCAGTGGAGTACTGTACAGCGAAGAATGTAAGTAGTTAGAAACTTCATGCGTAGCTAATGGCTCGTCTAACAGTTTGACTCTCTTTCTTACTTTACAGTCTTCTACTAGATTTACCTCTTTACATTAAATGACATTTAATGCGGCTGGCAGCCCTTTATACAGGAGCAGCATTCGACCCCAATTCCCTTTTCATCGCCCACGATAAAGCCAGATACTTATCCTGTATTATCCTTTTTTTATTTGGAAATCTACGAGCGAAAAGCGATGCATCTATATGTCGATTATATAAACGTACTTGTGAACAGCCAAGCTCCTTGTCAGACGGAATAATATGAAGGAGAAACTGCATACCCGGACTTAGAGCTGATCAACCCCCGGTTGTGCTCATGATGACGCCGCGAGTTTCTAGAATTTGTTTTTAATGGAATCTATGAGAGTTGTAATAAACTTAAATGAAAACGTTTCGCTGTGTAGCTACATTTACACTGACATACCGCACAATTAGTCTTCATTAGGCCGTCTCAAAATACTAACTATTACAAACTATATAATATCAAGTGTCATTAGTCAAAATACCCGACAAAACATCATTCGATACATCGATGCCACTGCTCGTTACCAACACGGTCTAGCATTACCGTGTTCATATGTTATTAATCATGGATTATATACTAGAAAGGGGACGTACAAGTGGCGAGGACGCCTCCTCATTCCCTTCTTCATAGAATGTTATGAAACACTCGTAAAGTAATATTTCTATATGGAAAATCTTTAACGAGGAAATTAACCCATATTTTTTTTTTTGGTGAATAAATACCCATTTGTATTATCTTTTCATTTGAAACTTTTTCAAAATTTTAATTCTAATATTTTTATTTGACTGATCAATACTTTTTTTTTCAAATTATGTTTCCAGTCTTGAGGACAATAGTAATTTCGAAATCACCACACTGAATATATCACTATTTTGGTATAAGTAAAAAAAGGGACATGTGAGGATTTCATTTGTTTTAACTCAAAACAGTCTACTCGATACTATATTGAAGTTGAGCACATTATCATTTGTTTAACTCAAAACGTTAGTGATGGAAGACTATGTAAATATTCAGCCATTTTAAAGTTCTCTATTGATTTAAAGTTGTACCTATGAGATAGGGACAGAGAAAGAAGAAAAAACTGAATTCGATGTAAGATGCTTTAATATTAATCTCACATGTAAATTCGAATAAAACAGAAGTTTTTATTAGGTTAACTATAATATGAGAAATAAACTGCATTTTCATCGTTGGATTCCGGGCAAGGGGACCTAAATAATTCGATTTTTTTTTCCTTAATGCAACTTGGGTTTATAAGCAAATTTTTTTATCCACACCACACTCGTTTGGCTGGAAAGCGTTTACCATAATTGATTACTATTCTCTTAATTGGCACGTGTATGGTATTAGAGATCTAAATAAGTTTTGCCCATTAGGGTGGCCTCTCCGGTTTCATATTCCGACTCCGCACGATCTGCTGAGACATTATGTAATAAAAATATGACAAAATCATCATTTTGATATCCGTCCGACCAGCCAGTGTGACGAACAACGATCCCCTGAGAGTGAGATGAACAATGACATCTCCCTTTTCGAGAACTTCAATGAAATCATGCATGAGTATCTCTTTTCGGTGTGAAAGTATTTTGTGGAAGCAAGTATTTATTTTTCATTAAGGAAAGGAACTGCGTACCCAATTAGGAAAGGAAGCAACATGGGAAGGAATAACTGTGAATAGTCGAAACCTTCCCCAGATAAGTGAATCAAAACAAAATCTTGTGATCCAAGGAAGCGAATATATGGAATTAGATCTGAACTGCCTTTTTCTTTTTGTCCTAGCCACGCTCGAGGGAAAAAAAAAAAAGTAAATATGAAGGACAACCTTGGGTACTGCAAGGGCAAAAGATGGAAACGGGATCGAAATATCCAGATGCTCATATAGCCTTAGTGGTTGTATTTTAGATCGTGAAAATGAGAGATATATAACTCACATTAGTCGAGGAAAAATATCAAAAAATTTTTAAACCTTTGCACTTTTGCCAATTCAGTTTTAAATTATTTCACCTTTTACCGATTCAATCCTATTGGCCAAAAATTAAAGAAGTGGACGTCGGCTGTCCTACATGACACCGCCGGTGTTGACGTGAACAAATTTTAATAATATTTAGTAATTTTATATATAAAAAATCAAATTGTTTTATTTTTTTCCCTTTTTTGCTGGCTTTAGAGGCCACCTGCCCTTGATGACCCATGCTGGACCCTGGGTGAGGGGTTGCAACCTCGCCCTTGTAGGCCACGAAGAGGCTTCGTGCGGGTGGCCCTCACCCGCCCTCACTGTGGCCACATTTGGCTAGGCGAGGGTTGTCGGTAGCCAAATTTGGCCAAAGCAATAGGAGCTTGATGTTTTCGAGCCAATACTTATTTGTTTTTCTTTTTTTTTCTTAAGCAATGTCAAGAAAGAAGAAAAAGAAAAAGAAAAAAATACTTTCATTGCTGGTTTTCGGCAAAACAAGCGGATTTAACTTCGAAGGGTACGGGACCCTATATATGTAGAGTGAGAATACAATTAGACTTAAGTACAATTAATATAAACTACAATTAACTGAACCCTAAATAAATAGAACTATCAATATAATCTAACATCCCCCTCAACTCAAGGTGATTTGAAAAAAAGTCAATTGAAGTTTGGAGAAAAGATCTAAATTATGCTCAAGTAGATGTGTCTTGATGAAGATATCAACAGTCTGATCACAAATGAAGTGGAGAAGAGTCGTAATGTGCCATTATGCACATGATACGGAAGGAAATGACAAACAATTTCAACGTGTTAGATGAGCTCCTGGAAACATTATTAAGTACTATTTGGATAGCACTTTAACTATCGCAATGAATAATTGTTCCACTATTATGATGCGCTCTCATAGCTTCTACTAGCCATCATCACTATGATAACTCTGATTTCGTATAAAAAAGAGCTCAATATTTTGCCTTTGTACTAGGGCGAGCAACAATGGGCTATTTCTTCCTATGCAAGAGACAAGTGAGCTACTCAGAAGAAAAAAAGCTCGTAGTAGAGCGACGATATTCAAGGCCAATAGCCTCGTCAATATCAAATGAGCTATCGACTCCAAGGTAAAATGAACATGCAAGTGAATGCCATGAACCAGTGTACCCATAATGTCGCGAAGAATTCGTAGAATTGTAGTAAAATGAAGTTATATGGGGCGCATTCATATACATACTAACAATGTGGACATATTAGCAACGTTAGATCAAGTAATAGTGAAATATATAAGTCCAACGACCCTGTGGTGATAAAGATAGGATTCGAAAGAGGAATCCATCTATGGCATCAAATTTGGTATTTGTCTCGTAGGGGTTTACCGACTTTGTTATCCGTAAGTCCAATTCGAAAAAGATGGCATACTTGGCTTGAGAAAAATAATAACAAGAGGAATCTGAAGTGACCTCTTAGCTTGTAAATAACGTCCAAAATTTTACATTTCAAATTGTTTACTAAGGTATTACTGGAGTTTTGTAATGATAGTACGATCATCTCTAGTAATAACAAGTCATCCACATATAAGAGCAGCATATAATTTATCATTGTCAAGAGATGTGGATCATATTTCAACACCTCCTCTATGTGTAATAACACTAGCTTTGATACCAAGTTGATAATTGAGATGAAAAAGAGAGGAACGTAATGTCTGTACATTGCCCACTGAATGTCACAAGATCCAAGGTAGACACACATACCCAAAATGGGTAGCGCTCTCACATACTAATGAAATCAATACAATTGCCAAATTAAAAAAAAAATGTATAACATTTCAGGCCTCAATACTATTCGTGTAATAGTTTTTTTCTTCATCATCTGTGTACCCTATAAAAGTTTCAAAAAAATGGATTAGATTAGTGGCAGTCCGGTGTGACACATTTTTAGGTCATTTGTTTATTTTGTCTTCATCTAGTTGGGATAGAATTCAACTTAGATTTGGCAGTCCGGTGTGACACATTTTTAGGTCATTTGTTTATATTGTTTTACTATCAAAATCTCAGATATGGTACTACTGAATTGGTTACGAAATTATGTAATCATAACGGCTTTCCCTTGACAAATTTACAAATTAAACTGTTGAGGGCTAAAAGTGTACATGAATTGAGTTAAAATTCAAGGATCATATTGAACAAATTAAAAGTTTAGAGGCCACGTAGCATATTGAACCAAAATTCATAGACCACTTATATCATTTTCCAAATTATTATAAACTATACAATTATAGAAGCCATGGAAGACGATATTTTTAACACACATGCAAATTTGAATAAGACAAACATGTACGCATTCAGTTTGACATTGTATGAGAGATATATCTCGAGTTGAATCTTCACACTTTGTATAATATTTTTTTTTTCTTTACGTGTCTAGGGTTTTAGCAATGAGACTACACACATCCAATTTGATCCGAAAGAACCAACCTTTTACAATCATTCTCTGAAAAACTATTAGAGAACGGTGTGAAAGATATCATGTATTTTCTCGATAAATAAGGAATACATCTCTTCCAAAATTGAAAATTGTTTATCCACCTCTTATCTTTGCTCTTGACGTAGTGGCTACCACCAATTTATCCAAGACTAAGATTGATAGACGAATGCACATCGGTAGGTACATGGAACTATGGTCTCTGGCTTTAAATTTTAACTCCTTACGATCTATACAATATTCAAATTATATAATAAATTATATATCGAAAGATTACCTTGATACATCGATGTCACTGTACGTACAACACGATAGTCTTATTTCTAATTTATCAATGAAAATCTATCGTAAGGGACATGCACTGATGAAACCACGTAAAAGTAACCTTTCGGCATGGAGATCCTTTGACAAAGCAGATATCACTAATTTACTAGGGATGAAACTATCATATCTGGAGAGGAAGAAACAGGAGAAGGGAATAACTGCGAAAAGCGAGCAGATGGAACCCTAACAAGCGCTAACCCTCCCCAGATAATGGAGCCCAAAAAAAAAAAAATCGATGGTTCAAGAAATCGAATATACTATAAAAAGGAATAAAAATAAAAATAGAAATAAATCTGAAGGACAACCTTGGGTACTGCAAGTCCTCGCAGAAATCCAAGATGCTCTTTAGGTCATGAAAATGACAGATATAATTCACACTGTTCTGGTTAGTGGGAAAAAAAGAAGAAGGAAATATTCGACGCCAGATATGGAAGCACAATCCGTCTTGATCGAATCTCGTCCGTTCATATCAAAAACTAGAAAAGGGAAATTAACATATTATGGAAAAAAATGAAAAGGTGAAAACTCCATTATCAAGAAATGTTTTATTATCAAGAAGAGTCTATCGTTAGACATCTTTATGCAATATGTATGCTAATTCCCTTAACTCATTTTTCAAAGCATTACTAATCATGAAGAAAAAAGGAAAAATAGTTATTAGTTGTTATGAGATCATTCGGTTATGTTTATGTTAACATATTCTTTGCTTTTTGAAGCAAAAGAAAGAAAGAATTCCGCTCATGAAAATACTTTTTTGGATGTTGTGGACGAAAGCATTTATTTTGAATATAAAAACCAACATATCGTATTATTTAGAAAGTAGAAATCTTTTTCTTTTCATTTTGAAAAGAAGAAAATAAGTTATTTGTTTATATCATGATATCACTACTTCCTTTTATTTTCTCCATCTAAAATGCATACATAAACGAATAATCTCTGTGTATTCAGCGCCCTTTTGAATATGCAAATATTAGTAGCCTTGTTTGAGTGATTACGAGTCCATGTTGAAGACAATAGTTAAATCTAAATCACTATATTAGAATAGATTATTATTATTTTTACTTTGATCCCTATAAATTGCCTTATTGTTGTTGCCGTCCCAAGTGAGGAGTGCCAAGTATCATGAAGCAATAATATAAAACACGGTATAATTAGAGATGATAAACATTGTTTAATGAAAATGATGTCAAAGAAACAATTATAATTAGGCGCAATCAAACATTATTTTTAGTTAAAAAGCAAATAAATTATTTAATTGCAAACTATTTGTATTGTTTATAAATGGAAACAAAACATAAACCAAAGGACCTCGGGTTTTTTGTGAAACGGATCTATTCCGGAATCAAATCTGTCCGAGGAGGATTCCAAATCTAGTAGATATTAATTAGTAACATGAAGAGAACAAAAAAATTTCATCTTTTGCACTTGTGTTCAACGCATAGATTTTGCTCTAGATACATCATTATCGTCAATAAACATACTCAAATTTGGATTAAAAGTTTTTAAACACAAAACGTAATTCCTGAAACTGAAGCAGTCTCCGACCAGGAAAAAAAAAAAGCTGAAGTATTCTCCTGTCACACTCCTAATTTTCTGCTTTCTTATTCATCCATATTCCCAAAATACATTATTTCCCTATAAAATATCTTCTTAATAGTTTTTCCGTCTAAGTTTTAGCGGAAAAGCGTTAATTACTCAAAGAGACAACTAAAACTCCAGGTGGAACTCCACTTGGATAAACCATCAAGTAACGAGGCAAGTCTCCCATTAGCGACAGAGTCCATTGTAATTCTCGAATTTGGTTGGACAAGTACTCCTCTTAGGTTTAAATTAACCTTCATCAATAGAATAAAATTGCTGAATCGGTGCTTTTACTAATTTAGAACAGAAATTCAAGAATGTATATAGCTTTAAGCGCCATTTGTCCATCCTAGGGTTTCTGCGCACCAGATTTTGCGTAGTCATTATCAAAACGAGAGAACACTCCTGCAACTATTTTGTGTTTAGGTCAAAGGCTAAGAATGATAACATCCCAATTGAATAAAAAATCGTTGTGTATTTCCATTAAGCTTAAAGGGGTATTTGTATATCCAAGAGTACATCCGAGAAGATTTACTAGTAAAAAAATAAATACATAAAGTTGATTTCCTATTTCCAAAGATACGATTCCAAATCTTCCAAAACCGATAGCACTATATTTGATTGATATCCAAAGATACGATTTCAAATCTTCCAAAATTGATAGCGCAATATTTGGTTGATACACCCCCTCAAGTGGAAGATTCGAGATCGCTAATCTTCACATTGTCTCGTAAAAATTCAAAATGTGTTGTAGGAAGAGCTTTGGTGAGAGCATCAGCCAATTGGCCAGCTATGGAGAAAAATAGCACATTAAGCTGTTGTTTGGCGACATGATCACGAACAAAGTGGAAGTCAATTTCAACATGCTTAGTATGAGCATGAAAAATTGAATTTCTAGAAAGATGAGTGGCACCAATATTATCGCACCAAAGGATGGGAGGACCTTTAAGAGGAAACCCAAACTCTTGAAAGAGTGACTCAAGCCAGATGAGTTCAGCTGTAGCATCAGCAATAGCATTATACTCAAACTCCATGGAAGAGCGCGCTACAATTCGTTGTTTCCTAGAGCTCCAAGAGATTAAGTTAGGACCTAGAAAAATAGCATATTGTCCAGTTGACTTCCTGTCGTCAAAGCTACCAACCCTATTCGCATCGGAAAAGGCTTGCAAGCGAGTATCATTGCATCGGGAAAGAAGCAAACCAAACAACTATGTATGCTTGAGATAGCACAATATGTGTTTCACCATTTGCCAGTGTCTTCAGTTGGTGCATGCATGAATTGATAGGCTTTATTAGCAACAACAGAGAGATCTGATCTTGTCTATGTCACATATTGGAGGGCACTAACTATAGATTGATATAGAGTAGCATCAGACATCAAAGCACCCCTATCTCAGATGGATTTGTAATTATGGCCATAGGAGTTCGGACAGGCTTGCACTTAGATATCCCAGCCCGGTGAAGAAGATCATCAATATAACGTACTTGAGAGAGAAGCAGCCCTTCAAAGTGAGGGATAGCCTCTATTCCAAGGAAAAAGTGCAATGGGCTGAAATCATTAATGGAGAACTTTGCAAACAATTTCTTTACGATTGAACTAATAGTAGAAGATGGATTGCCTATAATCAGAATGTCATCAACATAGGTAAAAAAAAAATTACGTTAGTGCCTTTTCGATGGATAAACAAGGATGGATCTATTTGTGATGCCAAGAATCCCAAATAAATCAAAAATTGAGAAAGTCAATAAAACAAGGCTCTCAAAGCCTACTTGAGACCATATAGAGAATGATGCAACTTGCAAACATAGTCACGATGATTGAGTCCACAAACCAAGGGGGCTGCTCCGTGTACACCTCTTTAGAAAGAACCCCATGTAAGAAGGCATTATGCACATCTAATTATCGCACTTGCCACCCTTGAGAGACAGCAAGAGATAAAATTGAGCAAATAATGATAATCTTCACAACTGGATTGAAGGTTTTTGTATAATATAAGCCTTGTTGCTGATGAGAACCCTTAGCAACTAAGCGAGCTTTATAGAGCTCAAAACTGCCATCCACTTTGCACCTAACTCTTTAAAACCACTTACACCCAACGAGATTCATGGAGGAAGTGCGAGGGACCAAAGACCATGTGCTATTTTTCAAGTACGCATTAAATTCACCATTCATAGCTGCACGCCACTTAAGGAATTTGTTGTCTTGGGTGAATGAGGTTGGTTCCATGATGGAGGCAGTGACAATATTAATTTGAGGTGGACAAGAGCAAAATTGCATGGTGTGGGTATGTCTTGGCCTAGGTGGGGGAGGTGATGGAGAGGTCGATGAGGTGGTGGAATGATAAAGATCATGGAGGGGCCTGGTTCTTAGGGTAGGCGAGGTGGATGAATCAACATTAGACGACATCGCAGGAGCCGGTGTAGGAGTCTATAATCTCACTATAGTGGTAGGGGGATGAACATCAATAGGAGCCGAAAGCCACAGTACTAGAATAGGCGTAGAAATGGAAGAGTTAGGTGCTGGATTGAGAATCGAAGGAGTTGCAAAGGGAAAACATATTTCATGAAAATGAACATGTCCAACAATGTATAAATGATTGGCGATAGGATTAAGGTAGCGGTACCGTGTATGAGAGGGACTGTATCATAAGAAAATACAATGAATTAAGCAGAAATCCATCTTATGGGCATTATAAGGACTTAGATACGAAAAACAGTGACACTCAAAGATCTTTAAAAAGGAATAATCCTGAGGGTGATTATAAACCATTTGAAAATGGGAGATGGGATTAGTGACCTTAGACGGCATGCGACTAATGAGGTAGGCTACCATTTCAAATGCATAGTGCCGGTATTGGTGAGGGAAAGAGCCGTGAGCTAATAATGTTAAACCAGTTTCAATTTATATGCCTATGATGAAGCTCAACCACCCCTTGTTGTTCATGGGTATGAGGGGCAAAGGCGATGAGAAGTACCAACTTTTGAGAAAAAAGATGGCGAGGTACAAAATTCACCACCCTAGTCTATTTGAACGGCTTTTATTTTCGTGAAAAATGACGTATGACAAGAGCTTGAAAAGTAAGAAAAAGAGAGTAAACATCCGAATTTGCTTTAAGAGGATAAAACCAAATAAATTTTGTGCAATCATCAACAAAAATAATGAAATAGCCATGAACATCAATTGAAACAAAACGAGAAGGACACCAAACACCATTATAAATTAAATCCAATGGAAACAAACTACGAGTTGAAGACAATCCTAAAGATTGCCAACTAGCCTTGCCTAATTAGTAGGCAATACATAATTGGCTCAATTGTGTGGATTGGCACGGGAAATTATTCTCGTTGACCATAAACCATAAGAGATGCTTATGGGGATAGCCAAGACATGGATGCCAACCATCTATGGAAGTCCGTTCCGTAATGTTGGTCGTAGGCATTGAAGGTTGTTGCGATATGGTGTAAAGATCACCACTACTCATGCTGGAAAGAAGAACCGCCTTGGTCACTAGATCCTTAACAACAAAGTGGATAGGATAGAATTCAAAGAAGACATTATTTTCAATTGTAAATTTTGGAATTGAAAGTAAACACTTAGAAATTTCAAGGACATGAAGAACATCATTTAAGCGTAAAGAAAGATTTGTAGTAGAGGGTTCGAAGAAGTACCAATATTAGTGATTTTCAGACCCTTACCATTTCCCAAGTGTAGTTGATCCAATCCATTATAAGCTTCGGAGGAAGCAAGGGATTGTAGATCAAGCGTGCCATGGCGAGAGGCACCAATGTCAGGGTACCAAGGTAGTGTGTTGGTAGGTGAAGGTAAAAGAGGAGGAAAGGCATGACTCATATTGGCATTGGGAGAGTAAGATGGTCGAAAAGATGATGTACACAAAGGAGTATGTATAGGGGGTGGGTGATAAGGCATACCTGGTGGGCGATAGTAGTATGTAGCAGCAATGTGATTTGTACATTGACAGATGGAACACCATATTCGACCTTGTTGAGCACCACGAGCACCCTGACCACGACCAAAGCAACCATCGTGACCCATAACCTCTAAACTGACCATGGCCAGAGAAAGAGGAACCATGAGGGGTGGAGGCAGAAGTGAAGGAATCTCGTTGGACAGAGTTAGCTATAGCAAAGTTAGCCTGAGAGGAAGGCTTAGAGATTTTCAATTGTTGAAAGGCCTTAATACTCTTATGACTAAGGAGAAGGCCTTGAAAACCCGTAAATGAGATTGGTTCAAAACGACCAAGTAATGTAGGAAAAATGTTCTAGAGTTCATGTCGGAAACCACGGAAGATATTAACATGAAATCCTCAAGTTCAAGAGGCTTGCTTGTAGCACCCATTGCATCGGCAATGGATTTAGCACGCTAAAGGAAATCAATGACTGATTCGTCTTGTTTTTGTTGTAGACGTTGAAGGTTGAGATGAAGAGAGATCATACGTTTAGCTGAAGTTGAGCCAAAGGAAGCATTGACAGCATCCTAGATGGCTTTGCTAGTTTGTTTACCCAGAATAAGAGGAAAAACCAATTTTGAGAGGGACGCAATTAAAAGAGTCATGATGGAAGCGTCTTGTTATTGCCAGAGAGCTGCTTAGGCTTTACCAGAGGAAAACGATTTAGTCCCATCGACATAACCATACAGATTTTGTACCTTGAGAAATAGGAAAACATGTGCTTTCCATAGCAAGTAATTGGATGATGTGAGGAGTAGAGAAAGGAAGTGATAAGCAGATCTGAATGGAGGTAGTATAGAAAAAGGATTTGTGGGGGGGCGGGTATAGGGGGGCTGGAGCCATTCAAAGCCATACCGACCACTGTTACAAGGAAAAAAGAAAGAAAGAGAAGAACAAGAATAAGAACAAGAACAAGAAAGCTAGGGTTGTAAAGAGGCGTGAGCCTTAGATGGCTTTGATATCATATTGAATAAGAAATCATTATATATTTTCATTAAGCTTAATGGGATATTTATACACCCAAGAGTACATTCTAGAATATTTACTAGTAAGAAAAGAAATACATAAAATTGCTTTCCTATTTCCAAAGATACGATTTCAAGTCTTCCAAATCGTTAGCGCTATTTTTGATTGATATCCAAAGATATGATTTCAGATCTTCTAAAAGCGATAGTGCAATATTTGGTTGATAATCCCTCATTGTTGGTCGGAAATCACTTCACTTCAACTCATCAAGACGACGTATTGTTCCTTATATAATTAAGATGGTTTATCTGATTTCAAATTTTGACTTCATACGGTCTAATGTGCCATCATATTTTCATAATCAGATCAGCATTGAGTATAAAATAAAAACAGAAAATTTTAATACATCACTGTCACTGTTTGTCCGACGGGATCTGGTCACACTTAACAAAAATTTGACCAATCTTGACGAGCTAGTCTTCAATCACGAAACTCTTTTTGAAAATATATTCTCGGACCTACTCCGCGTGAAGGGACTAAAGAATTGGAGTCACTAAAAAGTCACAACCTCCCCCAGGTGGAGAACGTATGATGGTCCAAAAAACCAGCCTAATCTGAATCTTTAAGGTTTCCTTATTGTCTAGACCGACCGCTAATCATAGAAGAAAGAGACAAAGCCGAATGGCAAACCCCGTTTTAAGATTGTGTCAGTTATCTCTCCATTCTAATTTTACTGGGATTTCAAATTCATTTTTATAGATGTACGGGTAGCACGTTTGGAGTAAATTCAGATCTTGCAAACTGATTTTCCTTATTGCCCAGAAAAAAGAAAAACTTATATTGGACAAGAGGCAAGTTTTTAGCGGTATGCACCATGAGAAACCCTAATTAATTGCTGTTGAATCACTTCTACGTATGTAGGAAGATATGTCGCCACAGTACATAAAAAAGAAAAATTATTTCTAGAGACAAAAATGGAGAGAAGCTTGGTGTCTGTACATAGCCTAATATTGCACTCTCACATACTAATAAAATCGATACAATTGCCAAAATTAAAAACTATATATGTGTCAGGCCTCAATACTATTCGTGCAATAATTTTTTTCTGCACCATCGGTGTACCATATAAAAGTTTGAAAACGCATGGATTAGGTTGTGACAGTCTAGTGGGACACATGTTTAGGTCATTTGTCTTAATCGTTTTATCTAGTTGGGATATAAGTTCTTTGTCAAATATGGTTTACTATCAAAATGAGTTGGCTGCTAGGTGAAATTACGTAATCGTAAGGGCTTTCCCTTGAAAAACTTACAACAACAAAAAAATCACAAATTGGTCAATCTAATTTATGGAAAGCAAAAAGACCAACTGAACCCGCTTTACAGAATTCATTATTTGAAAACTAAAATAAAAATAGGAGAGAAGAGCAGATACTACCTGACTTTCTCTTCGTACCAAGAAAAAGGTTCTGCCTGGACTAAATCAACTTAGGAAAGTCGGAGGAAGTTAACAAGAAAGGAAAAAATATTGGGTGGTCCCGGCCCATGCACCCCGGCCAATAAAAGGAGGACACGTGTCCTCTGCACCTCTGCCCCTCGTGTTTCGCACCCCATTCCTATGTGTCTCTCTCCTCTTTCTCCAATCAAGAGAGGACAGGTGGGCCGGGGTGCATTGGTCCCGGCCCACCCAATATTTCCTGGACAATAAAGTGGGTTGGCTGTAATCCGTACCGCTTATGACCGTGATTGATCATCTGGGGGACAAACTTACTGGCTTGACTTACTTCGATAAATCGTGTTTGAATAAGAAAGTGTGAAAAGTGAAACCTAAGTATAAAAATAAAATTTTCACAAATAAGTTAAAGAGGAGTGTCGAGAAATTGAACTTAAGACGTTTGGCTCCGATACCACATTAAAATTTAAAAAATAGTACATAATCATTTGTGTTTAAAACTTAAACCGTTGAGTGCTAAAAGAGTAAATCAATAGAAAGCTATTATGACCATACAAATATAGAAGCCGTGGAAGACAGAATATTTTTAACACGCTCCATGCAAATTTGAATAGAACAAACAGTTACGCATTTATTTCAATATGGTATGAGAGATATGTCTCGAGTGGAATCTTTACACTTTCTATAATATATTTCCTAGTTTTTTCTGCTTTACGTGTCTAGGGGTTTAGTAATGAGTCTGCACACATCTAATTTGATCCGAAAGCACCAACCTTTATAATCATTCTCTAAAAACTGTTAGAGAACCGTATGCAATATATCTTTATTTTTCCAATATTTAAGAAATACATTTTTCCAAAATTGAAAATTGTTTATCGTTGTAGCGGGAGTTAGGTATATCAAATTGGGGTTCTAATAATTTGTGTCCATTAGCATAGTCTCTTTGGCTTCGGATTTAATCCTTAGATCTATATGATATTCAAATTATATAATAATATATATAGTGAAAGATTATTTTGATACATTGATGTCACTCATTTCACACAAAATGATAGTCTTCTTCCTAATTTATTCACTAAATTCTACCGAAAGGGACATGCACTAGTGAAACCACGTACGAGTAACCTTCGGCTAGAGATCTTTTTGCAAACAAAATATTTACTAAGGGATGAAACTGGGTATCATATTTGGAAAGTAAGAAAAAGGGGAAGGAATAACTGGGAAAAGTGAGCAGATGGAACCCTAACAAAGAGTTAACCCTCCCCAGATAATGGAGCAACAAACAAAATCCGATGGTTCAAGAAATCGAATATACGATAAAAAGGAATAAAACGAAAAAGTAAATTAAAAAAAAATAAAGCTGAAGGACCACCTTGGGTACTGCAAGTCCTCGCAGAAATCCAAGATGCCCTTTAGGTCATGAAAATGACAGATATAATTCACATTGTTCTGGTTAGTGGGAAAAAAGGAAGAAGGAAATATTCGAGGCAGATGTGGAAGGATGCTCCGTCTTGATCGAATCTCGTCCGTTCTTATCAAAAACCAGAAAAGGGAAATTAACATATTATGGAAAACAAAATGGAAAAGGTGAAAACTCCATTATCAAGAAATGTTTTCTTATCGAGAGAGTCTATCATTACACATCTTTATGCAATATGTATGTTTATTCCATCAACTCATTTTCCTAAGCTTTACTAATCACAGAGAAAAAAAAGGAAAAATAGTTATAGTTGCTATGAGATCGTTCGGTTATTCTTGTGTTAACATATTCTTTGCTTTTTAAAGCAAAAGAAAGAAAGAATTCTGCTCATGAAAATACTTTTTGGGATGCTGCGGACGAAAGCATTTATTTCGAATATAAAACCAACATATCGTATTATTTGGAAAGTAGAATTTTTTTCTTTTCATTTTGAAAAGAAGAAAAGAAGTTGTTTATTTATATTATGATATCACTACTTCCTTTTATTTTTTCTTTCAAGTTTCTCCTTCTTATATATACACATAAACGAATAATCTTTGTGTATTCATTGCGCTTTTGAATATTCATATGTAAGTATCCTTGTTGTATTTTTTTATTTTTTTAACATTCATGTATTGCCCTTTTGAATATTAGAACATTAGTAGCCTTGTTTGAGTGATTACTAGTCCATGTTGAAGACAGTAGTTAAATAGAAATCACGATGTGGGAATAGAGTATTATGTTATTGTTGTCGTCCCAAGTGAGAGTGCCAACCATCAAGTATCATGAAACAATAATATAGGGACTATTTGATTCGGCAATTGGAAGGGGCTTTGCGGCTCTAAAAGTCCTTGGCCAAATACAATAGAGTTTAGCTCGTTTTCTTCGCAACTTTGAAGAAATGCACTTATATTTCCAAAAGACCCATAAAGGCCTTTAGTCCAAAGTAGCTCCGAAAGTACTTTGAAAAGTTACATTTTTAAAATGCAGCTATGATTTTTTATATTTTTATTTAATCTTTTATTTTTCTCCTTCATTTTTTTCTCCTCCTTCCTCTGCTTATCATGAACCTCAACGATGGCGGCCACTTGAAAATCATCCATGACATGCAGCCAGCGAGTGGCCGAACCTCGACCTCAAGCAAGCGAGGCTCGCCACCAAATCCGAGAAGACTCGATCTCACTCAAGGCCGGCAAGGCCGAGCCTAGCATGTGGCTGGTCGCCGACTGCCACTATGCTAGCAATCATCTAAGAAGAAATTAATGAAGGGAGAAGGAAAAAGAAGAAAAAAAATAAGAAAGTAATTAAAATAATTAAAACTAATAATTTTGATTCAAAAAATAAAAAAAATAATTAAAAAATGGAATCATTTACAATGGGTATTTTTTTTTTAATCAAATGGCATTTTTCTCAAAGTTGCTTTTCAACGTGCTTTTAAAATACACTTTACTAAATACTATTTGCATTTTGAAAATCACCTTTCCAGAGATATTTGTATTTTCCCAATGACATTTCCCCAAAACTAAACCAAATAAAGCCCAAAAACATACACAATACTCTTCTTAGGTTTAAATTAACCTTCATCAAGAGAGTAAAATTGCTGAATCAGTGCTTTTACTAATTTAGAAAAGAAGTTCAAGAATGTAGATAACGTTAAGCGCCCGTTGTCCATCCAAGGGTTTCTGCATACACATGGTTATTATGAAGATAGAGAAACACTCCTGCAACTATATTATACTAATGTCAGAGGCTAAGAATAATATTTGGTTGGAAACCGCTTCACTTCAGCTCTTCAAGACGCAATATTATTCGTTTATATATTAAGATGGTCTATCTGACTTCAAATTCTGACTTCATACGATCTAACGTGTCGTATAATTAATCAGATCAGCATTGAATGTAAATAAAAAAGCCATGAATTTTAATACATCCGACGCACTATTTGTCAGACAGGATCTTGTCACATGTAACAAACATTTTGGTAGATTTTGACGAGCCGAGTGTTCAATCACGAAACTACCTTTTGGAAAGCACTGTTGAAAACTATGTTCTCGGAACTACCTTGCGTGAAGGGTTAGAATTGGAGTCACTCAAAAGTACAACCTCCCCCAGGTGGAGAAGGTATGATGGTCCAAAAAAGCAGCCTAAACTGATTTTTAGGGTTTCCTAATTGTCCAGACCGACCACTTATCAAACAAGACAAAGCCGACTGACAACCCTACGAATCCTAGGATTGTGTCAGTTATCTCTCCATTCTAATTTTACTTGGATTTCAGATTCATTTTTATAGATGTACGTGCAGCATCTTTGAGTAAATTCAGATCTTGCAAAATTATTTTCCTCATTAACAAACCCCCCCCCCCCCCCACCCCCCCCACCCAAAAAAAAAACACGACTTATATTTGGACATGGGACAAGTTTTTAGCAGCATGCACCATGAGAAACCCTAATTAGTTCCTCTTGAATGGCGTCTATGTGGCAAGAAGCGTACGTAGATATGTTGCCACGGTATGTCGAAAAGCAAAATTATTTCTTAAGACAAAGATGGAGAAGAAAGGGGCGAGTCTACGTCGATACTTGAGTAGACTTCACGATCCATGAAAAATCAAATAAATATTTTGGAGTTAGCTAGTTGATTCTCCATATTCATGTTAATTGTCAATTACATTAGAAACGGGAGGTGTGTCCCTGAATCAATAGTAAAGAAGAAGGAAACGCAATCTCCAACTCGAAAAAATAATCAGATTACTAGTGATTGAAGGCAATTATTTCAAGGATTGCAATCTTCAGGGGAAAATTATTCGAAAAAGTCTAAATATATTGCACTTATCAATTCAATTATAAAACCTTTCAAGTATTCTAATTGAGTCCATCTGGCCATTCTTGACCGAAATTGATGACGTGAATGTCAGCCACCTGCCCAGCTTAGCGTGCACTAGAAGAATTCTTATCCGGATCCTGCTTGTTAGGTCTTTACTTATCCGAACACCAAAAAAAAAATCTTCAGCAGCCGTGTCCATGGCATCTTCAGGTGGCTGTTGGTTAAAACATAAGGGCCAAGGATGGCCGAGGAAGAGATCTATGGTTGGTGCTTATTAAAGGAACATTAATCGGAGTAAAAAAAAAAAAGACATCTGCTGGATTGCAGCTGTCTTGTATTTTCTATTTGTGAGCAAATAAGAGCATTGTATTATTAAAATTTAATGCACGGGCAAGGGAACTCACAAAGGAACACCACTAAATAACGATACAAATAGTATTGGGCCTCATAAGCAGGAGGAAACAACTCCGAAACCAGACAAGCATAAGAAGCAGTGTAGTTGTAGTAGTAGTTGTTTGTATTCTTGTTAGTATATTTCACTAGGCGGAACAAGATAACCTAGCTGAAGGCAAATAAATAGTACTAATAGCGATTGTGAGAGATGAGTTTTCTTTAACCATTTAAAGTTTTCTTTATTAGTCGGTGACTAGGTAGTAAGATTAAAAAAAAAAAAAATTGTTTGTGCTTCTCAAATAGGAAATGCATTAGTGTACAAGAGAGTTAAAATAGCAATACCCGTCAACAGGAATAGGCGATGAGATATTATCACAGTTGAATTAAAATATATATCTGCACGAGCTGTGCAGCACATAATATATAGTGTGCACACCATACCGGGTTTACCCAGCAAGAAAACCCAGATCGGAACCACTCGAAAAAAAGGACGTCTGGAAACCAAGTTATAAGTTTTGGTGAATAGCTAGCGTTTCCAGGGGCCACGTGAAAACCCACTCGACAACTGTACTTGTTTTTGGAATCGATGTTTAGTTGCTATAAAAAATCTATAAAAGTCTCGCTCGCCTACCTCCTTAATCTTTGGTGGATTGTAAGTTCTATTGCTTACTATTATGCAATTGTTACTTTGAAGGAGTAATGAGTTTTAATATTCAGCTGTTTCTGAGGTTAAATAGTTTCATACTACTCATATTCTTTGCATTGGAAAAATGACCAATAAAAACAAAATATGTTATGGATTAGACCTTGAAACCAGACCACGAACAAACAAAGGTAGATTCCAAAATACAGATTCCACAAAAACAAAAAGAACAGGTTACATGTCTAAAAAGCGAGAATCAATGTGCAGCATAGGTTTCGGATTCTAGACATGGAAACTATTCCACCCGGACCATTGCCGTGATCCCTAAGCCACAAGCTCCGATATCGTCATACGATAAAATCGCTAAGAGAGAAATGCAAGTCTCTCTCCGAAATGTTAATATATTTAGTTTTAGTTCCTTCTCCTAAGTACAAGTCTGAAACCTTGGTTTAGATCCTACTCATAGATTAAGAAATAAAAAAAAATCACGTGTGAGAGTTCATATTAGAAAGGCCAACGTAAAAAATTTAAGTTATACATAAAAGGAGAAGATCAGGTTAATATAAAGAGCATGGGATCGTTGTTAAGGGAATTGAATATATTCTCACACATCTAATTTCAAGGCGCGATTCGGATTACAAGCAACAGGAGAATTTGGTCCCAAATGGGGATAGAGCGGACGCCCGTTAGTGAAGAAATGGCCTATGGCCGTGTGTGTGATGCACGGGAATTCAGTTCCCGGCAGCATTCCGGCTGTCTATCTTCTCACACGTGCGGATAGGAAGTCAAGTACAGAAGTGACTAATCCAGCCAAAACCCGAACAGGTAACCAAGCACGATAAAATTTCATTATTTCAAAAAGTATTATCAAATTACCCACCATATGATGGGATGGATG
>JAGVVM010008239.1:0-12750 GCA_019149425.1 Psidium friedrichsthalianum | reverse complement strand
ATTTCTTATTATTACTATTTGTTAATCAACGTGAAGTCCATAGCTTTAGACTCCTTTTTTTTTTCTTTCCCATGATGAGATCCCTTTTCAAGAAAAATCTCACGACAAGGGTTCCTTTGGTTTTAGAGTCTTCTTGCACTTTCAAGTTACTTAAACACTTTTTATGATTTCATCATCTTCACCTATGCTCTTGTGAGTCATCCTTTTAAAAAATATTAATGAATAATTTTTCATAGATGGAGAAACGGAATGGAGCGGTAACGGAGTCGTCGACTTTGGTCAATCAGTAGCGTTTCATCGAGTAGCGATGGTGTGGGCGTGGCCGCCCTAGTTGTGCAGGCAATGGCTGTGTCTTGGTCGACCATGGGCTGATCAGGAGTGGTCGTCCAAGCGTCATCCATGCGATCGTGGTTTGGGTGCCTTGTCCCAACTTCTTGTTGTTCGTCCTTCGTCGATTAATTAGTCATCTTGTATTTATGTTATGCCCTCATTTTGTCCAATACAATTTCTAAATCAAAGTAATACAAGCTTATCTTACTTTGCTTTTCTATAAGTTTCTACAATATGAATGCATTTATTAACCTTGCATATCAAGTTTCTATAATGTGAATTCATTATGACCTCTTAACTTTTCTACCTTATTTCCCAATTTCATTAATGAATTTGCTTCATATTAGTCCATTTGTTTAGGCTAATTATCCTAGGTTCCTATATTAGCCACCTATTCTTATCTAATTGGTCCATTTGTATGGTTAATTAATGAACCTCGATATTATGTTTTCATTAATTGCATGAAAATGACATGGTTCTCATCAATTAGAAAGGCCTAATTGACTTGACATTGACTTCATTTTATATATAGAAAAATTGACTTATAATTGACTTTGTTCTTTTCTTTTAGAAACTTGACTTATAATTTACTTAATATTGCTATTTCTACTTTGTTTGTTCCATAAATATCAAGTTCAAAACTATTTATATTTTATAATGAAATTTTCTCAAGAAACCTTTGAAATAGACTAGATAATAACTTTCTTAATGAACTTCAAAAATTTTTCCTGAAAAGTTACTAACTAGCCTTTTCTAAAAATTCTCTAAAATCATGTCAAGAAGACTTATTTTAGTTTTCTAATTATTTCCATTGTAGGAAAATTCAGGATGTTACAACTCTTCTCTCCTTAAGAAATGTTGTCCTCGAAATTTGAACATACCTAGGTCCTTATGTAAATGTAGATAGCTGACCTTCATTGTTTCTTCATTCTTTCAAACCGCTTCACCATGTCTTCGCTGTGTCACTCTGATAGGTCATTTCTTATCCATTCCCTTTTTGACCTCATGGAGTCAAACCCATATCTACCACTCTTTAAAATTCTCGGAACTTCCCTCGCGGTCATTATTCATAATAACTATTCAAACTAGCAAATCACAGATTACCAAAGTAACATTCTAAAACTTTTCATAATGTTATTTCAATCAATTTCAATTTCGAACCTTGAAATCATTTGAAACATTAGAAATTATGTGACTCCACTTTCAAGAATTATTCGAACTTTGAAAGTAGTTCAAATAATTAGAAATGATGCCACTTCACTTTCAAAAATCATTCGAGCTTCGAAATCAATTTGAATAATAGAAACGATGCAACTCCACTTTTAAAAATTATTCAAACTTTAAAATTAGTTTGAATATTGAAAATAATGCAATTAACTTTCAACAAATCATCTAAACCTTGAAGTCAATGGGACTCCATTTTCGAAAATTAATTGGAGCATTCAATTCGAGCTTTTGAAATCGTTAGAAATGATGTAATTTTATTCTTTCTTTTTGAAAATCATTTTGGAAACGACGCAGCTTTATTTATTGTATTTATTTTTGTTCCAAAAAGTACAAAACCATTTAGTTTGAAAATACAATTGAGTAGTAGTTTAGTTCAAAACTGGAAACGCCTTCGATTTGAAAACATTTTAGATTTTGAAAACTATTTAGTTCAAAATCTTTTCATATTTAGAGAAATGTTCCAACTTTTCAAAGGAAAGTCCTGATTTAAAAATGTCTCAAATGCTAAAAATACTTATCTTACAAAATATTTTGAACGTCACTAGTAATTCAGCTTGGAAAAATAAAGTATTTCATCCTTTGAAAATAACAACCTAGTTTAAAAGCCTAAATTACCTCAGACTTGAAACCATCATAATGGAAGAGCTAAAAACACTTTAAGCTTCAAAACCAATTTCCTCACAGGTAAAAATATTTGAACTTTTTGAAAATATGCAATTCATAAAAATTTTCAATCTTGAAAATATTTCTAACCTTCTTTAAAATCAATTCTAATTTCATAAAGGATTCAAATTTTTGAATGCAAAGGTCGAGCTTAGCACAATACTTATACTTATCTTTTTCAGTGCATGACTTGGTTCATTATCTTATCTTTATCTTAAAAGCCTACCAGGAGCCGCTCTTTGTCTGGGCCTTCTTGCCCGATGATCACTCCTCGTCCTCATTGAATGGGTTGCACAGGTTCACTAGCCTTTGCCTAGTTCGTCTTCAAGCCACATACCTAAGAAGGGAGTCCCGCTTGACAAGTCCCATACCAAGTTTCACGGTTTTTCAATTCCAAATATAATAGATGAAATGCATGCACATTTTCAAATTTATTAATTACAACACTAGTCAAACATTAATTCAATTGATACAACAAACGTTCCTAGCAATTTTTTTTTATTATCATACTTTTCTTTACAATTTATTTACAATCTATTTACAATGGTGTTCCTAGGGATAAAACGTTGGTCGCTCTTGGAGCCACTTCATTCACTTACCAAGCTATCGTGCTGATGGTGACATATGTCGTTTCTTTAAAATTTTATTTCTTATGACTCATTTGCCATGAGAAATAGCAATCAATTCACTTAATAAAAAATTCATGCATAAACCAACTCAATCGATTTATCGTAATCAACAATCATCAATTTATGCAAATAAATGCAACACTTATAGGCGTCGGTCTATTTAGAATTTCCTTCCCCATATAACTCATCCAACATTTCCTCAAGTTTCTAGCAAACTGTACTATGACCTTAAATCCATTCTCCATATTGTATCAAACTGAAGACCTCCTTATTACTAAAATCTCCTTATGCTCCAAGCTAAACCTTGGCTTTGATACCACTCAATACAGAGTTGTGATGACCCCACGACCCTTGCCCCATTTCTGATTATCCAATATATATTTTTTTTCTTTTCATATTTTATTTATTGCCTTGGGAGTCTTTCTATCTATAGATTTCTAAAGATCCTCATGATTAGACTAATGATCTCTAATGAAATTATTTCCTTATTTTCTACCAACCTTTATTCTTAAATTGTAGAAGCGTTAATAGCTAAATTAATCTAACATATGTTGGGTCTTGTATGGGAAATTTTAGAACTTTTCATCTAACAACATTATATGCACAACGGAAACAAAACAATCCATACGTGGATCTTCCTCAGGGGCTATTTGTGCATTTCAAGTGAAAATTAAAACATACAACAAGAAGGTTTGAGGCTTACCTCAAGAGGCGGAGCTTGAACTGACTTGATTCCTTATGTTCTCATGCTCCACAAACATCGAGCCTCTAGTTCAAACACACCACCAATCGTACGCTGATGGAAGATGAAGCTTACGGACAATCACTCTTCAATTGTGCTAGTAACCCTTGAGAGGCAACAAACCAAGTTCAATATTTGATCATGAACAACTCACGAACCTTAAGTGTTTCGTGCGAAAACAATCTCACACTTGCACGAAGAAAAACGACACGAAACTCACTTAAACGGATGAGGGATTGGGTTGAGAAACTAAAGTGAAAAATCACTTAAACCCTTAAGTCCCTAACCCCTATTTATAGGGGTTGGGATGCGGGGAGGGGATGGCTAATTTGACCAACCTATCTACTGCCTTTGCTAGTCAAAGGCGGTGGCTCGCCTTTAACAGTCAGCTGGCGGGCCAAATTGGCCCTCAGCCAATACCCTGTGACTTTTCTCCATTCGTGTTGTCTTCTTGTTTCGTTTCTCAAGTCATTAGCTTCCTGTACTTCGTGATCTTACCACTTTGTCTAGTGGATAACAAACCTTATCTTTTGACTTTTATTGAATCATAAATCTTATCTCTTATCCTTAAGATGATGATTCTTATCATTTGTGATTTGTGTAGATGTCATATCAATATGACATCATGCAGTGGTCATGCTTGCGTTGCATGCTTATCTATTTGGGATTGAAAATTAGAATTAAATCCTATTTGATCTAATCTTGCTTGACAGTCATGATTACAAACACCTTTGTAATTTCGTATTTCAAATTATTGTCATCACACATTGGTTATGGTGTATGACATCCTTAGATTCATCACTGAGTTGGTAGTATGATATATGCTAATAGTTTAGTATTGCCAAGAGGATTGATTATCCCTAATCTATCTCTAGATCCCACAACCATGAGTGATATCTAGTAATATATCATGGCTACCCAGACAGTGTGAATATTGTATGAACATAATGAACTTGTCAGCTTTGGCTATAGTGCAATTCGATCCATCTATCTTATATTGTCTTAATCAAACAAAGGGCATGGATTATTAGTCAAGCCGCTAATTTGATCATATGCATCAATTTATCTGACGTGCATATACACGAGACATTCTCATCAAACCCAACTGAGGATCTTCCATGCACTGTCACTATTAGATCTCATAGGACATCAACTTTGTAATTAAATAAGGAGACAGTTCCCATTGTTATGCACGCCTATGACTTCATATGCAAACGAACCATGACCATCAAGTATAGAGGTGGATCAGCGACCCGCCAATATGCGTACTTGTGAACTATAGCCACTCGACATACAAGCCAACATTGTGCCTCAGGTTGAAGGATCTTTACACCAAACCAAAGCATGAACGATTAGACATTAACCTTATGTGGAGCTTTCATACTTGCTAATCGTTCAACGTGTGTCACGTTCAGTAAATTCATCCGATACCAACACTTGCTTTTTAACTCGAACATCTAGTGTCTAATGACTTGTGAATCGTCATTCCCTTGAGCATCCAATACTCAATGGCGAAGTTCAGAATGCACTGGTCTCAATGGGATCATTGATGCCCACTCAACGATCAATTGATCAAGAACAGCTTAAAGATCATGTTTAACTGAGACTTGTCATGCATATTCTCGACATCTCAAAAATAGATTTAGTTACAATCGATTTTATAGACTCATTCATTAGAAAAATGGGACATAATGAATGAACATGTTTTTTCCATTAATATGATTGAAATTACAATAAAAAATATCCAAGTAGAACTATTACATACAACAGAGATAGCAACTTTTAGGATAATTTGAAACATACATTAATGTTATATCAAGGTAGGTGTCTCATATCATTACTACATTACAATTCTCTAGCTTTCCTCTTCCTTTGTACACACAAAATTTAGGAAAGTCATACACATATTAGATTTCCTCACAAACTTGAAATACAAAGCCTCCTAACCTATCTCACAAGAGAAATTTGTTAGAGGTTATCCAACCATCCACTATAACTGCTAACCTATCAAGTTAAATCTATACAGTGCGGCGGAGCATGAATTTGTCACATTTGCCGAATTTGTTCAGTAGATTAGAGAGCATGGCATTCACCAACGGATTTCTTGTCCTTATGCACCCTGTCAAAATAGGAATGCGGAATGGAAACATCAACATATAATCGAAACTGGATTGACTCTTCTTCATCAATGGTTTGTTCCACCACTATTTTGGGAGTTTGCTTTTGAAACTGCGGTTTACTTAATTAATTGCACGCAAACACTAGTCATTGTTAATATTTCACCTTAGGAAGCTTTATTTCACAATACCCTGATATTACTTATTTACGTGTCTTTGGTTGTGCATTATATCCATTTCTTTGCCTTTACTCACTGCATAAGCTGGCACCAAGATTCAAGGTTTGCATTTTTATGGGATATCCTCCGGGATATAAAGGATATCGCCGCTATTGCCCTAAGGATAAGAGTTTTTATGTTGTTTTGGATGCCACTTTTGATGAGGCCATCTATTCTCTTGCTACCATGCTAAACTCCTCTCAGAATGCCTCATGAGTTCGAATTCAATCTTCTCTCTATCTCGAGAGTTTGTCAAGATAATTCCTGCAATGTCATATTCGACTCTGACAATTGCTTGTTTAGGACCGTACGACTAGCAAAATGATGGGCTTGGGTAGAGTTGAAGATGGGTTATTTTTTTAGATGAATTCTCTAGAAGAATTAAATTCCTTAAGACAAAGCATTTCTTGTAATGCTGCTACTATTAATAAAAATCTCATTTATCATCAACGCTTGGGTCATAGTGCAAAATTTCCTTATCCAAAATGTTTAGTATATCCTCTAGCTAAGCAATCTAGACAATGCTTTCCCATTAGTACATCTCGAGCCACTCACCCTTTTTCACTAATACACATTGATATTTGGGGCCCCTACCACACCGCTCATCATGATGATTCGCATTTTTTCCTCACAATCATTGATGATTTTGCATGTGTCACTTGGACCTTCCTCATGCAATCTAAAGGTCAGACTATTTACAAGTGGTCGAATTTCCTCTCCATGACCAAGACTCAATTCGACAGATCTATTCAAAAAATTTGGATAGATAATGGACGCGAATTTCTTTCCAGCGATATCAATCCCTTCTTATTTCTTATGGTATTCTCCATGAGACTTCTTGCACTTATACTCCACAACAAAATGGAATTGTGGAATGCAAACATAGGCATCTCTTAGAGGTTGCAAGAGCCCCAAATACAAGCCTTTATTCTTGGTCAATTCTGGGTGATTGTGTGATCACTGCTACTTATTTGATCAACACGTGCCGAGTAAAATTCTTGATGGAAGTACTCCTTTTGAATTACTTATGAAAAATTACCTTCGATTAATCATCTGTGGACATTTGTATGCTTATGTTATACAACAGCTGTGGGGCCTCGGACTAAGATGGATTCTCGTGCAATCCCATGTGTCTTCATGGGCTATCTCACTTTACAAAAAGGTTATCGAGTTATGGAACTATCTACTAGATATTTCTTCATTAGCAGAGTTGTTATCTTCCACGAAGATATTTTTCCTTTTCAAGAAGGGACAACTTCATCCTCGATCACCTAACCGACGTTTTGTTCATGGACATGGAAAAAAATTCTGGACCTACGCCAGGAGTTTAGACTGGTATTCAAATGCAGATTGGCGATGGAGCCTCCTCATCCTTCTGGTTTGATCATTGGCATCCTTGAGGCCCGCTGCACTTGCTATTCTCGGATCGGGTATTTACAGCTCTGGAATCCCGCGAGACGCTTCAGTTCGGGACTTCTATTCAGGTTCCTGGCCGATGTCCAACTTTCTCAATCAGCTAAATGGATGGGCGAACAAGTCCTTGCTATCGTTGAAAACCGCAAGGATAAGCTGATCTGGTTCAACAGCCCTACAGGTAACTTCTCCATAGCTTCGGCGTGGGACTTTATTCAGAAGAAGGCTCCAAAGGTTCCTTGGTCTTCCTTTGTGTGGAACAAAAGCATGATGCCGAGACATTCCTTCTATTGTGGCTGATCTCCCTCAAAAGACTGCCCACGCAGGTTTACTTATTATCCTATCATAGAATCGTTGATGGTGCTTGCGCTTATTGTCATTGTCGTCCGGACTCCATTGGTCACCTATTCTTTGCCTGCTCTTCAACTGGATCCTTAGCTCGGTTCTGGGCATCCAAGTTCAACCTGTTGTGGCAGAATAGACCGTGGCTTAGCACCATCTCCTGGGTGGGTCGAAAGTTTCAGGGATCCTCATTTCGGGACAAAAATTGGCCGCTTCTCATTTTGCCTGCTCTTTGCTACATTATATGGATGGAACGGAACAATGCTCTCTTCCGTGACCGACCTTGTTTCCTGCCTACCATGCGTACCCAACTAGCGAAGTTGGTGAAAGAACGAGGTTTATCCTTGATGCCGGTTTCAACACTCTTCGTGCACAGAAAGATCCAAACCAGTTGGGGGTGTCTCCTGATATTTTCTCTTAGGCCGGGGTCTGGTTTTTCGCCCTTTTGGCCGGTTGTTTGGCCGTGATCTTTTTGGCGCCGTTGGGGCCCTTGTTGCCGACACCGTTGGGACTCTCATTTTTGAGTTGAGGTTTTTGGTGTTCCTTCTTGTAACGCCTTTGAGTGTATTTAATTCTTACCCCCCCCACCAAAATCCGCCTACCAAAAAGCAACTACGCATTAATCGAGGTGTGAGGGGTTTTGTCCAAAGTTTGACTTCTCCGAAACTCACGCGTTGTTGAGCTGACAAGCGCTATGGCTCAATACCTAACCTCCCCCCCCCACCCCTCTCCGGCCCCCCCCACAAAAAAAAAACGTCTCATCCATCGATCACGTTGTTCGATCATCAAAATTTCTTAGGGAGAAGAAACAACCAGTTCCTACATATTTGGTTGCTTTGTGTCCGCACCAATTAGCATCAATGCCAACAGAAAGTAGGGAGCATGCTAGATAATCTCTTGTGAATGTTCCCATCATCACCTATCACTGAACTTATTTTCCATTTGTCACCAACAGGCTCCTTCACTATAATCTTCATAGATTCATTCGTCTACGTGATCCATTCTTCTCACCGTTCCTCCACGAGTACAGCCACAAATGTTTGAGCGCACATTTAGCTGCCTACATGGAGAAAAGATTATGTTTTGTTTTGCATCCACACCGCTTGCAAGTAGTCCTACCCGATATCTTCCTAATCTCTATTTGGTAGCTTTCTCCCACATATATGTGACATTAGCTAGATACCGAGGATACAAGAGCCCTCTTTCATACCAGATAATTTTGTCGACGAGATCCGCGCGATGGCACAAGGCGTGGAAGCAAAACTATGCATTCATTAAAAATCGCACACATGGGATATTATGCCTCTACCTAAACATCGTGAAGCCTATTGTAATCAAATGGGTCTACAAGATTAAATGAATGGAACAATGCTTTCCTTCTAGGGAATCTTGATGAAGCAATTTACATGAGTCTTCCATCGGGATTATGTCGCCATGGGGGAGTCTTTATTGTAATATCATCTTCGTAAATCCTATATGATCTCAAGCAGGCCTCCAAGCAATGGTATGCAAGTTTAGCAGATGCTGCTAACAACTGAGCAGATCATCTTCAAAACATGATTTATGCCTTATTCCCATGGACGTCGAATACTGCGTCCATTTATTTACTGACTTTTATGTTGATGACATACTTATCGTGGGAAATCATGAGTCTCGCATATGAGGAATCAAGAGATTTTTGCATTTTACCTTCCACATCAAAGACTTTCGGGGCTCCAAATGATCTTTTTCCTTCGGCATTGAGATGGCCACGTTCTAAAAAAGGATCACAATCTCAGTCAATGGAGTTTGCATTGGAATGTGTGTTGAGTTGGTCTATCAAGATGCAAACTTGCCGTTCATTCCTATGGAAACAAATAGTCAAGATGACAACCCACATACTCTACATATGATTTAGGGACCTCTACTCAGCTCGAAGATTTATTTACTCAAGGCCCTAAGCTATCAGAACTCACTATGAAGTTTATATATCTTACTTATGACAAGACCCTGACATATTTATGCAGGTTCAGATATTAAGCTATTCATTCATCAGCCAAAACAATCTCATATGAACGCAACCATTGAAGGTAGTTAAGCAATCTAAAAGGGATGTCCAGGACTTGGGTCTTCCTACCTCCCGACAACAATATGAAAATTTGCTTTTTGTGACACAATTTAATGGGGGGGGGCGGTACTTGTCCCATGACCAGAAGTTCTATTACTGATTTCTGCATAAAATTGGGACGTCCTTTGATTCATGGACCCAAGAAGGCAGACAATAGTGTCCTACAGCTGGCTGACAAGAAGAAAATATGATTAGTGCTCATGGCAAAACTGTGTCTATCAGGTAGCTTTGGTTATGCAATTACCTGTCTAATATTGGGAGTACGAAGGTGGGCTGGGACCTGTTACATCTTATTTTTTCGTTCCCTACTTTAAAATTTTACATAACAGTTTTTGAAGATCTCATAAAAAAGTTATTCAACAATTGCAAAAAAACTCGGAAAACTTGGTGGATGGTCCTGCCAACCTTAGCCTGGGAAGCGCATCTTTGGACATCAGCAAACCTGATCTTCTTCTATATTTTGACATATTTTTTCTGGGGTGCATTTTATATGTGCTGTAAAATATACTATAAAATAATTCCAATTAGAAACAACTATGGACGTAAGTTAGACTCTTGTAAGACAAATCAGGCTTTGGGCTACCTTACTCGTATGGCGCATAGGGAAGAACGGGTGGCGTCTATTTTGGAGAAGTACAAAAAAATATGATTCTCAATGTATTTACAGTTCGAATATTTTATTTAGTCGGCTACTCTCTCTTATATTTTCAATAAATATTCTTTAAAAAACACAAATTTGCGATCTACAATATATGATCAAAAAGAAGAGACTACGACAAACAAAATTGTCTAAAAAATAAAAAAAAAAAAAACAAATAGCCTAGAAAATTGATAAAATGTGATCGAACTCTTTATGGAAGGTGAGACGAGGTAATGTCTCAAGGGGCGGCTCGGCGCTCTAAGAGATGCGGCTTAATAAGTTTCTTTCCCTCTAATTTGTTGTTGCCATTTTGTAGATATATTACTATTTAATCGGATGAGAAAAATAGACTAAGATGAAAATGCAGAATCAGCAAATTATTAGATTATTATTCAGCTAGAATAAATCTATTACCTTTTCAGCAATTATGTATTCCCGTACTGTTTTTTTACTATTTGTAATTTTCCCATTCATATTCTGGCATGAATAAATTTGGTATGTAATTAATTCATAGTCATTAGGAAAGTCTAAGAGTTTGTTTGGTATTCTATCTATGTTTATAGGACTATATTATTACTTAGATATCTAGAAAATTCCATTTTGGCTCATTTCTAATTTCCTATCAAATTATTTTAACATTTTTATTGAGTGCGATTTAGCATGGGTCCTCGTATCGTGGTATTTTCTCTAGAATAATTAAGCGAGATCTTTTAGTGCCGCTGCACGTAGAGAGCCCCCAAGAACTCGATGCGCTTCAATTTCTGCTTAGAACAGCACGCTAAATGGCAATTTTTGAATTTTACAAATTTATGTCGCTTTAAAATGCACTAAAAAAGCACTATCATACAAAATTTTTCTTAGGTGCGATCTGAATGTGAACACAAATTACCAGTGGCGAGCAAAGTCACGGCCCCATTAGTATTTCAAATTAGACCATCGTGCTGAATCTCAATTGGATGGTGGTTCTACTATTCTTGCAAATATAAGCAGACCTGTTTGTATCATAGAAAGCGGACTTTGGATTTTCCGGCAATGGGTTCAATAGAGCGTGGTGATCTATACTCGGTCTACAAAACTTGAGTTGTGTAAAGTCTGTTGGTCCTTACGAATATGTGATAGAGTAGTTCTTGCTGATTAACTAATGCCTAATTTCACTCGAAATAGTGTTTAAGTGCCATCATCGAATCGCAATTTTGATGTTATATTTTGGTGGAAGATAATGGGTTAATTGTGGGGGCTTTAATTTGTCAATATTTTTCGTTGCAGCTAGGTCAATGTCGCGAGTCTTATCGCGAGTACTTGCGCCGTACGCCATGGTGTGCACCTTCTGTTCGCACCCGGCTAGACTCTCGTGATCTCAATCTTTTGTTGCCTCGGCTCTTCGCGGAGCGAGGATTTCTTCTATGACGAATTCGGATCTGTTCTGTTTAGTGGATTTGTAAACGAAGAGTGATGGGAGACTTCTCGGGTTCTAGAGTTGAATGAGGTATTTTTGGGGCGACGAGCGGAATATAGGGCAGTGATAGGCGATGAAGGGGAATTTGGACTGGAAAGGGACACGAGCAGGCTCAAAAGGATTTAAAAGGTTGGTTTGTGGGGGTGGGGGGGAGGTTTTTTGTAGGGGGGAGCGGTGTAGAGGTGGTGGCCCATGATAGCTTGATTGGATTACGGTCTGGTGTGCTGTATAGGAGGGACACATTCCGTTAAAGATTCTTTAATCCATCATGCTAAGGTCTCTTTCGGGGTGTCCTATAATTAGATTGCGGTGACTTGTAGGTTTCCCTATAAGGTCTAAGAAGGCAGCCTCGGGCGTGGAAGCCGCCTGCTATGCATTCATCCCTTTTCGACAGCCTGGAGAAAGTCGTATACGTCCATTTCTAGCTGACCAAGGTTTGACTCTAATTGGCAGAATGCTCTGCAAGTTCACCATGTTTTCATTGCATTTGTTTTGCATATTGCCTGTCTTAAGCACACTGACGCGGGGTAATTTTCGCAGTCGTCATTTAGTGCAATCTAGTACTGTCTCGGCGGGTGACGTTACAAAACGGCCTCGCTAGTTCTGAAAACCCAGATCGTCTCATAGGGCTGCATATCTGTTCACTGGCCTCGGGTTAGAGAAGGATTTGACTCTTTTATATCAGTGAGCTAGTCATAGTCAAGGAAGGTAGAGCATGTGATCCATCGAATCAGCCCTGACGATGCTCATCCCGTGAATTAATTATGATTGCTATGCTCGATTTGCCTAAAGTAAAAAAAAGATTGGATTCGGTCCATGGTCTGTTCCTGAGTGAGGGCTCTCGATTAGGTAAGTCTTAGCCATCC
>JAGVVM010008237.1:0-12826 GCA_019149425.1 Psidium friedrichsthalianum | reverse complement strand
GTTGATTTTTTCTTTTTTTTCCTTTCTTATTCTTTCTTCTTCGTTCATTTTCTTTCCTCTTATGCGTTGCAGGTGGCTGGCCGCCGTTAGGACGGATGGCCTCACCAGGCTGAGGGTGAGCTTTTCCACAGCCGACCCTTGCCCCAAGCTAAGGCGGCCTCGATTGGAGTCACCTAGGCAAATGCGACACCTAACGAGGCCTTGCTAGCTTGAGCGAGTGTCGGCGCTAACAAATTTGGCGATGCCGACCTATGTGACCTCCAGTCCAAACTGAGATAAGAGCGCAAAGTGAATGAGTGTGAGATCCAGTGAGGGTGAAAGATAATGAAGAGAGAGTCATATAAGTGGATTGGCTTTAAGTAAGTTATAACTCATTTATGACCTATTTACGACTTATTTATGATCCATTCAATACTCATATTATGTTCAAACCCATTTATGACCCATTTATTGAATATAACTAACCCATATAATAACTTAGCCGGTTATTCAGCCCATCCTATATGGGTTAAAAAAAAATGAGCATATGACTTAATTTGTACGAGACTAAGTTATAAACCAATTTATGACTTTTTTTATGGCCCATTCAACACTAATAATTTATGATTCATTTATTGAATATGACTAACCCATATAATAACCCAGCCCGTAATTCAACATATTATATATGGGTTGAAACATTGGTTCATGACTCATTTTGACAAGTCTAGCGAAGCCTGGTGGATCAAGCATCTAGACAATGTTATTATCGAGCGCATTAGCTCGTAACCCTTCCGTGCACGTACGCCAACTGGATGAATACAATAAAAATTATTATCGTGCAAATACTAGGGTTGGTCACATGTACAAACTCTAGGGATAAAAAGTTTCACTCGATGGGCAAAAATTTGGCGACACGAGAACTATTATTAGGCTCCAAATGCTGAGGTCGAGGTGGAAAATTGAACGTGACATGAAAGTTTGTTCCGGATTAGAGCTTAACCGGCAGCGCTTTGGTTAGTGGAGGAACGAGAGGCACAATATACAACAATGACACGGCTTTGTGTGATTTCGATTAGCAAGAGCAAGAGCAAAAGCAAAAGCAAACTAGAGATTCGATAAGGGAAGGGAACGCTCTTTTACGTAATTGCATGTGACTAGGCAAGCAATACCGTGCGGAAAAATTACCATAAAGTCATAAATCTATTGAATTTGTGCTAATTCAGTTCTAAATTTTTTGGGCCAATTTAGTCTTAAACCTATTGTATTTGTATTAATTTAGTCCATGCAGCCAATTTGGCTGGAAATCACTACATGAACCACCGACCATCCTAAGTAAGTAGAATATTGTTCAATTAAGATATTTTCGATTGTAATTCTTTTTTTTTTCAATGTTTTTACTCTGTTGGGCTAAGAGTTAGCCAATTTTACAAAATATTAAAATATTACTAAAAATTTTCCATGTCAACACCAGTTGCATCATGTAGGACGGTTGGTGGTTCGTGTCAGTGATTTTCTGATAAAATTGGCCAGATGGACTGATTGGAACAAATGCAAAAGAATTAAGGTTCAATTGGCAAAAAAACAAGTTCAGGACTAAATTGACACAATTGCAATAGGTTTAGAAAATTTTTTTTGGGAAAAGTGTCAAAAAATCCTAAACTTATTGTATTTGTGTCAATTTAGTCATAAACTTTTTATTGGCATCAATTTAGTCCTAAATCTTTTATACTTGTGTCAATTGAGTCCATCCGGTTAATCTTAACGGAATTAACTAATGTACAAGTCAGTTGTCCCATGTGGCACGATTGCCGCTAACGTGGATCTTTTAAAGAATTTTTAAATATTTAAAATAATTTTTATCTTTTTTTCCCCTTTCTTCTTCTTTCTTCTTCGTTCTTTTTTCTTCTCTCCTTTATGTTGCACATGGCCAACTACCGTCGGGATGACTAACCTTGCTAGGCCGAGGGCGAACCTCACCACGGCAGGCCCTTGCCAAGGCCATGGCCACCATGGTCAGTGTTGCTTGGGCAAAGCCGATGCTTGGTGAGGCCTCGCTAGCCTGTGCAAGTCTGACCTAGGCCAGATCTAGAGACGTTGATCCATGTGACCTCCATTGCCATCGCCGATGCCAACCCACGACCTTCATGAATGGTGAAAGACATAATCAAGGGACAGCAGTGACGACTCTAATGGAGAGGGGCTAGTGTTTGATGACGGCTATAGGTGTGATGGTCAAGTATCGTTGCAGCCTCGACTAGGCTAGGACGACTGTAGTCAGGTGAGGACAGCCTTGTTGAGCCTCGACCTTGCTTGAGCAACGCCTGCTGAGGCCACCTTGCTTGGGCAAGGGTTGGTTGTGGCAAGGCTCGCCCTCATTGATGCTCACCCTTAACTTGGTGAGGCCAGTTCTCCCGATGTGCGACTTGTAGCGGAGCAGTGGCTAGCCACTTGTAACACAGAAGAGGGAAGGGAAAAAGAATGAAGAAGAAAGAAGAAGAAAGGAAAAAAAAAATATAAAAGTTATTTAAAAATTCAAAAATATGAAAAAATATTTGGAAATGTCGACGTCAGCGCTGGTTGTGCTGCATGGGATGGCCAGTGTCTATGCCAGCGAATTATAACTAAAATTGACTGGATGAACTCAATCAATATAAAGGCAAAATGTTTTAAACTGTATCGACACCAATAAAAAGTTCAGGACTGAATTGCCGCAAATGCAATAGGTTCATCACTTTTTCAAAACTTTTTCCGGACTTTTTCTTTGGTAATTTTCCTATATCCATCATATATGAGACAAGCGATTCTCTCCTTGTGATGTTAATCCGAACAAATTGCAGAGTGACTCCGCAACTTCTTGGCCGTGGAAGACGTGTAGATATGCTTTTTCAAGGCGATAAAAAGATGAAAGTGGGACACGAAGATGATTCAACGCCACTTCGAGGGACCATAACTCAATCGAGGAGATCCCCATGAGGCAACCAACTCTCCCTACTGGCTCTCTATCAATTTTCTCACTAGCTCAAATGACCCACCATGGCCTTTATCTCGATGGGTGTAGGTGGGGCTTCACTTATATATATAATCTCTCAATGGTCCCATCGTCCAAAGTGGCTTGAGGCATGGGTGACAAGATGGAATCCTACTCTTCTTATCTTCATTCGAGGGTGGATTTACTTGGGGGAGAACTCCATAAAAAAAAAAGAAAAAAGAAAATGCTTTCGAGAAAGCATTTTTAGGAAAATACTTCGTGTTTTCTCTATTTGGTGATGTGTGGCCGAAAAAGCCTTCTTGCATTGGATCTCATTTGGAAGATGATTTCAATTTCATGACTTTATCCGTGCTAGAAAAAGCTAAAATTTTAAATCATTCTTATTTTATTTTATCATTTTCTTTCTCCCTCCATCGTGACATGGCGGCGGTGGCCATGGGTGAGCTTGCACTTGCCAACCCATGTTTGTAGCTGGTCACTGGCCGTCATTGAGGCCCGACGACTAGTAGAGGAAGAAGAAAAAATAAAAACAAAAATTCTAAAAGATAAAAAGAGAATGTAAAATATGAATATAAAATATATAAAATAAAATAAAAAAACTAAAATAATAAAAATTCAAGATGAGAAATTCGGAAAGTTTTTTCACCTCTTTAGATTTAGGAATCCGTTCCTAATTTTACGAGTGAATTTTCCGTCGACGGGAAAGTGTTTTTCGTTGACTAATCACTTTCGAAAAACCAAACGAGTGAAAGTCCGGAATACACTTTACGCGCCCTGAATTCTGTGTTTCTAGTTCTAGGGTTGTGCAAGTTTTAGGTGAGCCTTATTCACATATCGTCGCAACAAATCGAAGAAGGATCTTGCAAAATCCCTGGATGAAAGCATATCCCGAAAGAGTCATCGGTTTGTCTATTGAGAGAAAAAGATGTGTCTCTCTCCTTTTATTTTTTTTCCGGCTCTTATTTTGGTGCTTCAACATATATCTAACATAGTTTTGTTGCAATTTGTATCGGTGGACGCTTCAAGATCCGGGTTGAATATGCTCAGCAATATTGATTATTCCACCGAAATGGAGAACTCCATTTTAATCCTCGAGATGGGATTTTCCCAGTAGCCCCGTTGATTGTTCTTCATCGCCAAGAATAAAGCAGAGGAAAACGGAGGAGCTTCTTCTTCTCCGCCCTTCACTTCTCATTTCCCAAAACCCTAGCGAGAGACAGGAGACCAAAAGGGTAATGGAGGGAGAAGGGAGAGAGAGAAAATAGGGCACTTTGAACCCCTTGACTTCGACCACAAAAAAAAAAAAAAAAAAAACCTTGACAAGTGGGCCTGCGTAGGACATGTGGCGACCAGCGAGTGGAGGGGAGTTCGCTGACGTGGATGGCCAAGACTACCCAATATCTTCTCCTCTCGGAGGGTGTTTCCACTTGACTTATCAATCTGTGGGTGCGATTGGCGAAGGTCTACAATGGGTAGCAATGGGCAATGGTTGGCAGTTGGCGATGGTCGTGGGCAACTATAGGTAGCGGCTGGTAGAGGTCGGTGATGTGTGGTCGCACTAGTTGGCAATGGGGGGTGATGGTCATGATGGTGGTGGGTGGCGGTGGAGGTCCGCGGAGGTAGGCATAGTTGAAAAGAGGGTGAGGGAGTGATAAAAAGAGTGTGAGGCAAGGAGTACTTTTTGGGGTTTTTTTTTTACTTTTTTTGTTTGATGAAAAGTACTTCTTGAGTTAAGTAGTAATTTTTTTAATTTCTCAAATTGGGGGAAAAAAACTTCAGAAGTGAAAATTTACTTCAAAATTAGAAATTTCTTTTAAAAGTAAAATTTTTTACCAAACGGATTTCTGCTCTGGAAGTACTTCCAGAGCAGAAATCCGTTTGGTAAAAAATTTTACTTTTAAAAGAAATTTCTAATTTTGAAGTAAATTTTCACTTCTGAAGTTTTTTTCCCCCAATTTGAGAAATTAAAAAAATTACTACTTAACTCAAGAAGTACTTTTCAAACAAAAAAAAGTAAAAAAAAAAAACCCCAAAAAGTACTCCTTGCCTCACACTCTTTTATCACTCCCTCACCCTCTTTTCAACTATGCCTACCTCCGCGGACCTCCACCGCCACCCACCACCAGTCATGACCATCACCCCCCATTGCCAACTAGTGCGACCACACATCACCGACCTCTACCAGCCGCTACCTATAGTTGCCCACGACCATCGCCAACTGCCAACCATTGCCCATTGCTACCCATTGTAGACCTTCGCCAATCGCACCCACAGATTGATAAGTCAAGTGGAAACACCCTCCGAGAGGAGAAGATATTGGGTAGTCTTGGCCATCCACGTCAGCGAACTCCCCTCCACTCGCTGGTCGCCACATGTCCTACGCAGGCCCACTTGTCAAGGTTTTTTTTTTTTTTTTTTGTGGGTCGAAGTCAAGGGGTTCAAAGTGCCCTATTTTCTCTCTCTCCCTTCTCCCTCCATTACCCTTTTGGTCTCCTGTCTCTCGCTAGGGTTTTGGGAAATGAGAAGTGAAGGGCGGAGAAGAAGAAGCTCCTCCGTTTTCCTCTGCTTTATTCTTGGCGATGAAGAACAAATCAACGGGGCTACTGGGAAAATCCCATCTCGAGGATTAAAATGGAGTTCTCCATTTCGGTGGAATAATCAATATTGCTGAGCATATTCAACCCGGATCTTGAAGCGTCCACCGATACAAATTGCAACAAAACTATGTTAGATATATGTTGAAGCACCAAAATAAGAGCCGGAAAAAAAAAATAAAAGGAGAGACCACATCTTTTTCTCTCAATAGACAAACCGATGACTCTTTCGGGATATGCTTTCATCCAGGGATTTTGCAAGATCCTTCTTCGATTTGTTGCGACGATATGTGAATAAGGCTCACCTAAAACTTGCACAACCCTAGAACTAGAAACACAGAATTCAGGGCGCGTAAAGTGTATTCCGGACTTTCACTCGTTTGGTTTTTCGAAAGTGAATTAGTCAACGAAAAACACTTTCCCGTCGACGGAAAATTCACTCGTAAAATTAGGAAATGGATTCCTAAATCTAAAGAGGTGAAAAAACTTTCCGAATTTCTCATCTTGAATTTTTATTATTTTAGTTTTTTATTTTATTTTATATATTTTATATTCATATTTTACATTCTTATTTTTTTCTTTTAAACTTTTTTTTTTCTTCTTCCTCTACTAGTCGTCGGGCCTCAATGACGGCCAGTGACCAGCTACAAACATGGGTTGGCAAGTGCAAGCTCACCCATGGCCACCGCCGCCATGTCACGATGGAGGGAGAAAGAAAATGATAAAATAAAATAAAATGATTTAAATTTTTAGCTTTTTTTAGCACGGATAAAGTCATGAAATTGAAATCATCTTCCAAATGAGATCCAAATGCAAGAAGGCTTTTTCGGCCACATCATCAACAAAGAAAAACGAAGTATTTTCCTAAAAATGCTTTCTCGAAAGCATTTTCTTTTTCTCTTTTTTTTTTATGGAGTTCTCCCCCAAGTAAATCCACCCTCGAATGAAGATAAGAAGAGTAGGATTCCATCTTGTCACCCATGCCTCAAGCCACTTTGGACGATGGGACCATTGAGAGATTATATATATAAGTGAAGCCCCACCTACACCCATCGAGATAAAGGCCATGGTGGGTCATTTGAGCTAGTGAGAAAATTGATAGAGAGCCAGTAGGGAGAGTTGGTTGCCTCATGGGGATCTCCTCGATTGAGTTTTGGTCCCTCGAAGTGGCGTTGAATCATCTTCGTGTCCCACTTTCATCTTTTTATCGCCTTGAAAAAAGCATATCTACACGTCTTCCACGGCCAAGAAGTTGCGGAGTCACTCTGCAATTTGTTCGGATTAACATCACAAGGAGAGAATCGCTTGTCTCATATATGATGGATATAGGAAAATTACCAAAGAAAAAGTCCGGAAAAAGTTTTGAAAAAGTGATGAACCTATTGCATTTGCGGCAATTCAGTCCTGAACTTTTTATTGGTGTCGATACAGTTTAAAACATTTTGCCTTTATATTGATTGAGTTCATCCAGTCAATTTTAGTTATAATTCGCTGGCATAGACACTGGCCATCCCATGCAGCACAATCAGCGCTGATGTCGACATTTCCAAATATTTTTTGAATTTTTAAATAACTTTTATATTTTTTTTTTCCTTTCTTCTTCTTCTTCATTCTTTTTCCCTTCCCTCTTTTGTGTTACAAGTGGCTAGCCACTGCTCCGCTACAGGTCGCACATCGGGAGAACTGGCCTCACCAAGTTAAGGGTGAGCATCAATGAGGGCGAGCCTTGCCACAACCAACCCTTGCCCAAGCAAGGTGGCCTCAGCCGTTGTTGCTCAAGCAAGGTCGAGGCTCAACAAGGCTGTCCTCACCTGACTACAGTCGTCCTAGCCTAGTCGAGGCCGCAACGATACTGGACCATCACACCTATAGCCGTCATCAAACACTAGCCCCTCTCCATTAGAGTCGTCACTGCTGTCCCTTGATTATGTCTTTCACCATTCATGAAGGTCGTGGGTTGGCATCGGCGATGGCAATGGAGGTCACATGGATCAACGTCTCTAGATCTGGCCTAGGTCAGACTTGCACAGGCTAGCGACGCCTCACCAAGCATCGGCTTTGCCCAAGCAACACTGACCATGGTGGCCATGGCCTTGGCAAGGGTCTGCCGTGGTGAGGCTCGCCCTCGGCCTACGAGGTTAGTCATCCCGACGGTAGTCGGCCATGTGCAACATAAAGAGAGAAGAAAAAAGAACGAAGAAGAAAGAAGAAGAAAGGGGAAAAAAAGATAAAAATTATTTTAAATATTTAAAAATATTAAAAAAATCTTTAAAAGATCAATGTTAGCGGCAATCGTGCCACATGGGACAACTGACTTGTACATTAGTTAATTCCGTTAAGATTAACCGGATGGACTCAATTGACACAAGTATAAAAGATTTAGAACTAAATTGATGCCAATAAAAAGTTTATGACTAAATTGACACAAATACAATAAGTTTAGGATTTTTTTGACATTTTTCCCAAAAAAAATTTCTAAACCTATTGCAATTGTGTCAATTTAGTCCTGAACTTGTTTTTTGCCAATTGAACCTTAATCCTTTTGCATTTGTTCCAATCAGTCCATCTGGCCAATTTTATCAGAAAATCACTGACACGAACCACCAACCGTCCTACATGATGCAACTGGTGTTGACATGGAAAATTTTAGTAATATTTTAATATTTTGTAAAATTGGCTAACTCTTAGCCCAACAGAGTAAAAACATTGAAAAAAAAAAGAATTACAATCGAAAATATCTTAATTGAACAATATTCTACTTACTTAGGATGGTCGGTGGTTCATGTAGTGATTTCCAGCCAAATTGGCTGCATGGACTAAATTAATACAAATACAATAGGTTTAAGACTAAATTGGCCCAAAAAAATTTAGAACTGAATTAGCACAAATTCAATAGATTTATGACTTTATGGTAATTTTTCCGCACGGTATTGCTTGCCTAGTCACATGCAATTACGTAAAAGAGCGTTCCCTTCCCTTATCGAATCTCTAGTTTGCTTTTGCTTTTGCTCTTGCTAATCGAAATCACACAAAGCCGGTGTCATTGTTGTATATTGTGCCTCTCGTTCCTCCACTAACCAAAGCGCTGCCGGTTAAGCTCTAATCCGGAACAAACTTCATGTCACGTTCAATTTTCCACCTCGACCTCAGCATTTGGAACCTAATAATAATTCTCGTGTCGCCAAATTTTTGCCCATCGAGTGAAAATTTTTATCCCTAGAGTTTGTACATGTGACCAACCCTAGTATTTGCACGATAATAATTTTTATTGTATTCATCCAGTTGGCGTACGTGCACGGAAGGGTTACGAGCTAATGCGCTCGATAATAACATTGTCTAGATGCTTGATCCACCAGGCTTCGCTAGACTTGTCAAAATGAGTCATGAACCAATGTTTCAACCCATATATAATATGTTGAATTACGGGCTGGGTTATTATATGGGTTAGTCATATTCAATAAATGAGTCATAAATTATTAGTGTTGAATGGGCCATAAAAAAAGTCATAAATTGGTTTATAACTTAGTCTCGTACAAATTAAGTCATATGCTCATTTTTTTAACCCATATAGGATGGGCTGAATAACCGGCTAAGTTATTATATGGGTTAGTTATATTCAATAAATGGGTTTGAACATAATATGAGTATTGAATGGATCATAAATAAGTCGTAAATAGGTCATAAATGAGTTATAACTTACTTAAAGCCAATCCACTTATATGACTCTCTCTTCATTATCTTTCACCCTCACTGGATCTCACACTCATTCACTTTGCGCTCTTATCTCAGTTTGGATTGGAGGTCACATAGGTCGGCATCGCCAAATTTGTCGGCGCCGACACTCGCCCAAGCCAGCAAGGCCTCGTTAGGCGTCGCATTTGCCTAGGTGACTCCGATCGAGGCCGCCTTAGCTTGGGGCAAGGGTCGGCTGTGGAAAAGCTCACCCTCGGCCTGGTGAGGCCATTCGTCCCAACGGCGGCTAAACACCGCAACGCATAAAGAGGAAAGAAAAATGAACGAAGAAGAAAGAATAAGAAAGGGAAAAAAACACAAAAAGTATAAAAATACTAAAAGGTTAAAAAAATTAAAATGTTCACGTCAACGAGGCCATGCTACGTGGAATAGTTAGCATCTACGTTAGCAAATTTTGGCTAAAATTAATCAAATGGACTCAATTGACACAAATGCAAAAGGTTGATGACTAAATTAACATCAATAAAGCATTTGTGACTGAATTAGCACATTGCAATAGATGCATGGCTTTCTTTGGAAAGTAAAAAAAAATCCTAAACCTATTGCAATTATGTCAATTTAGTTCTAAAATTTTTTGGCCAGTTGAATCCTAATTCTTTTGCATTTGTTCCAATCAGTCCATCCGACCATTTTATCTAAAAATTGCTGAAATAGACTGCAACCGTCCTACATGGCAACCAGTATTAACATAGACATATTTTAGTAATATTTTAATATTTTTTTGTAAAATTGGCGGCCTTAGCCCAAAAGAAAAAAAAACACAAAAAAAAAACTAAAAATACATAATTCGGAAAAAAAAGTTTACAATAAAAAATATCTTAATTGAACAACACCCTAAGTACGTAGGACAATTGGCAATCCATGTAGCATTTCCTGCCAAATTGGCTGCATGGACTGAGTTGACATAAATGCAATAAATGTAGAGCTTAATTGGCAAAAAAAAATAATTTAGAACTGAATTGGCACAAATTCAATAAATTTATGACTTTATGGTAATTTTTCCGCACAGATACGGTGGTGTTGCTTGCCTAGTCACATGCAATTAAGTAAAAGAGCGTTTTCCTTCCCTTATCGAATCTCAAGTTTGCTTTTACTTTTGCTCTTGCTAATCGAAAGGACACAAAGCCGTTGTCGTTGTTGAACATTGTGCCTCTCGTTCCTCCACTACCCAAAGCGCTGCCGGTTAAAGCTCGAATCCGGATTGAGCTCTTATGTCCCGTTCAGTTTTCCCACTTCGATCTCATCTTGTCGCCAAACTTTTGGTTGAGGATAGAACTTTTTTATCTCTACAGTTTGTACAAGTGGCCGACCCTTGTATTTGTACGAGAATAAGTTGTATCGGATTCATCCGGTCGGCATACGTGCACGCAGGGTTACAAGCTAATGCACTTGATATTAACATTGTCTAGATGTTCGATCCACCTGGGTTTCGCTAGACCTGTCAAATTGAGTCACACTCTTATTTTTTAACCTATATATGATGGATTGAATGATGGACTAAGTTGTTATATGGTTTAGTTATATTCAATAAATAGATCATAAATAGGCTTGAACATAATATGAGTATTGAATGGGCTATAAATGAGTCATAATCGATCATAAATGGATTTGTAACTTACTTAAAGCCAATCCAAATGTATGACTCTCTCTTCATTATCTTTTGCCATCACTCGATCTCACACTCACTCACTTCATGCTATCACCTTAGTTTGGATCAGACGTCACATGGGCCGGCGTCACCAAATTTGTCGACGTCGACACTCGCCCAAGCCAGCAAGGCCTCATTGGGCGTCGCCTTCGCCCAAGCAACTTTAACTGAGGTCGGCTTAGCTTAGGCAAGGGTGGGCCGTGGCAAGGCCCGCCCTTGGCCTAGCGAGGCCATTCGTCCCAACGGTGGTTGGCCACCAGCAATACATAAGAGGAAAGAAAAATGAATGAAGAAGAAAGAAGAAGAAAGGGGCAAAAAATACACAAAAAGTATAGAAATTATTAAAAAGTTCAAAAAAATATTTTAAAATATTTTAAAATGTTCATGTCAGCAAGGTTGAGCTACATGAGATGGCTAGCGTCCACGTTAGCAAATTTCGACTAAAATTGATTGGATAGACTCAATTGATAAAATGCAAAAGGTTTAAAACTGAATTGACACTAATAGAAGGTTTAGGAGTGAATTGCACCAATGCAATAAGTTTAGGACTTTTTTTAGAAAAAGTCATAAAACTATTGCATTGTATCAATTCATTCATAAATTTTTTTTTACCCAATTGAATCCTAATTCTTTTGCATTCGTTCTAATCAATCCATCTGGCCTTTTTTTTTTAAATCGCTGACACGAACCATTGACCTTCCTACATGGCGCGACCAGCATTGACATGGATAGTTCTAGTTAATATTTTAATATGTTTTTGTAAAATTGGGTAGCCCTTAGCCCAAAATAGAAGAAAAAAATTACAATCGAAAAAAAAAATACATAATTCGAAAAAAAAATTACAATCGAAAGTATCTTAATTGAACAACGCCCTACTTACGTAGGACGGTCGACGGTCCATGAAGCGATTTCCAACCAAATTGGCCGCACGGATTAAATTGGCACAAATGCAACATGTTTAAAACTCAATTGGCAAAAAGAAAAGTTTAAAATTGAACCGCCACAAATCCAATAGATTCATGACTTTACGGTAAGTTTTCCGCGCGGATACGGTGGTATTGCTTGCCTAGTCACATGCAATTACGTAAAAGAGCGTTTCCTTCCCTTATCGAATCTCTAGTTTGCTTTTGCTCTTGCTAATCGAAATGACACAAAGCCGTTGTCGTTGTTGTATATTGGGCCTCTCGTCCCTCCACTAACCAAAGCGCCGCCGGTTAAAGCTCGGATCCGGAATGAGCTCTTAAGTCCCGTTCAGTTTTCCCCCTTCGACTCATCTTGTCGCCAAACTTTTGGTAAAACATTTTACCTCTACAGTTTGTACATGTGACCAACCCTAGTACTTGTACGAGAATAAGTTGTATTGGATTCATCCGGTTGGCTGGCGTACATGCACGGTAGTGTTTCATGCTAATGCATTCGATATTAACATTGTCTAGATGCGCAATCCACCTGGCTTTCGCTAGACCTGTCAAATTGAGTCATATACTCATTTTTCTAACCCATATATAATTGGCTGAATGACGGACTAAGTTGTTATATGAATTATTATATTCAATAAATGGGTTATAAATGAGTTCGAACATGATATAAGTATTAAATGAGTTGTAAATATGTGATGAATGGGTTTATAACTTATTTAAAATCAATCCACCTCGATGACCCTCTCTTCATCATCTTTCACCCCTCGCTCGATCTCATACTCATTCACTCCACACCCTCACCTCAGTTTGAGTATGAGTTTTTCTATATTTGATTAAACGGATGGGTATGAATTGGATATGGGTCATATCAGGTATGAGTCATTGGATTTCCATTACAATAAATGGGTCATAAACATGTTAAATTATTCTATTTGGATTG
>JAGVVM010008235.1:0-16370 GCA_019149425.1 Psidium friedrichsthalianum | reverse complement strand
AATAAACTAATTTTTTGACTACAAAAAATTCTAAACCGATATATATATGACAAATTTATCATCAAATTGCCGAGTTAAATGACACGTATCAATTGATGATTATGCTAATCGGAGGTTTTCACCCTCTATTTGCCACGAGTGTATCGTCTTAGAGATTTCATGGTATTAACTCAATTTAACGGAAACTAACGGAGGGTGAATTTATTACAGGTTTATCAGTTTGGAGCTTATTGCTGTAAAAAAATAATTTTGGGTAAATTTATCACATGTGTATCAGTTTATAATTTTTCATGATATTAACCCTATTATATAACCAATTGATTTCCACCTGCCCCAAAATAATTTGTGATGTGAAAATAAGTTCGAAATAAGTGTGCCACGGTGCACCACGTGAAACTTTTGTGACATGAAGATTGGTTTCGGGTAAATGTGGAATGGGTGGACCGATTTATGATATGAAAATTGGTCTTGAGTAAATATGTTATTGGTGTACCGACTTGTTTTTTTTTTTTGTGATATTAAACTCTGTGTAAAATCATATGTCTGTTCTAATTGAGACTCAAGATCCGTTTGTTTGGCCAAAAATGAATGATTTTTTGGAAAATATTTTCGTATAAATGATCACTTATATTTTTTGAAATAATTAGCCAATTAAAAAAATGATTTCACTATCGATTGAAATTTATATCTAATCATTTACACGAATGGTTAAATTCTTTTTTTGTTTGTTCTTTTGTATGCGATATAAGTGATTGCTTTTAATCATTCATTTTACGCGATACAAACGATTCATTAACGCAAGCTTAACCAAAAAAAAAAAATTCATTAACGTAAGAATAATCACCAACAACGGAAGGGATGGTGTTATTTTCCGCTGATAGACAACTATACGTTCATCTTTCTAGATGGGTCAGTCTGAACACGTTTTTTTTTTTTTTGAATTTTTTTGGGTCGACGGTATGAACACTTTATAATAACCTTGAAATTTAGAAATGGCTCTTCATCGACAAAGGTGTGAATAATGGACCGCGGGGGGCCGAGGTCAACTTAACTTTTGGTGAACGTTGTTCGGAGACCCTGTCCACATGAAAAGCGGTTGGAGGGCAGCAACTATCCTGGGCAGTTGTCAACTAACGACTCCGTCCGATGGATAAATATACTATAAGTGTTATAATTTTTATAGGCCTAATACCCAAAAAAACCTCAAACTTTAGCCTTTGTCCCAATTATACCAAAACTTTTTTTTGTCTCATAAAAACCCCAACTTTGGGCTCAATACCAAAAAAACCTTAAACTTTAACCTTTGTCCCAATTATACCCAAAACTTTTTTTGTCTCATAAAAAACCATAAAATTTTTATTTTTATCCCAATTCTACCGGCCTAACACCCAAAAAAATCCATAACTTTAGTTTTATCCCAATTCTACCAACCTAATACATAAAAAAAAAAATCTATTAACTTCTTTTATGTTGTATACTTCTCTACACATTGTCGGAAGATACAGAGCCACTTAAGGTGGTGTGTTTCGGATTCTATCCAGCACTCAACAACCCAAAATGGCTAGTCGTGGAAATTTGATATTTAGAAAAATAATTTCAAATCTTGCTATCCTTGAAACATGCTGTTTTTGAATTAAAAATTTATTGGTAAGTTTGATGAAAAAATTCAAGCACGTAAAATTAACTAATAATAATTATAACAGAATGCTGGTGGTGGTAGAATTGGGTTAAAAGTAAAAATTTGAGATTTTTTTATGTGATAATTTTTTTTTTGGATATAATTGGGACAAATGCTAAAGTGAGGATTTTTTTGAATATTAGATCGGTAGAATTAGGACAAAAGTAAAAGTTGTGGATTTTTTATGAGACAAAAAAAAGTGTTGGATATAATTGGGACTAAGGCCAAAGTTGGAGGTTTTTTATGAGACAAAAAAAGTTTTGGGTATAATTGGGATAAAGACTAAAGTTTGAGGTTTTTTTGGGTATTAGGCCAATTTTTATACGATGCTCATTTGAGTGCCATAATTTTTAAAAATCGATAACTTGAGTTTTATCGCTTACGTGGACGTCGGAAAAGCTGACGTGGCAATTGAAAAAACTAATGTGGACGTCGAAAAAAGCTGACGCGACAGCCGGAAAAGCTAAAGTATCACTCAAGTAGGCGATTTTTAAAAGTTATGACATTCAAGTGAACGAAAAAAAAGTTATGGCAATTAAGTGAGTGTTGTACAAAAGTTATGACATTTGTAGTGTACTTATCCCCGTCTGAATGTTCCCTCTTTCACTGGCTTACCCTCCTTCCGTCTTTTACTTGTTTGCTTAATTCCATTTTATTAATTTGAAGGGGTGAGAGCCACCGGCGGCATACTACCATGTAATTGAGGACACGACAAGATGAGCCCACCATCGCAGCCACGCCGAGGGCACGGGAAACCCTGAACGTCTCTTCGAGGTGGCGAGTGAAAACCCTCGAAATACATGGTCGCCAGAGGTTCGATCCCGAAAATACTGGAACTTGCAATTTCTTAAAAGATAAAATGACTCGTTTTTTATTAGTCTATCGCCCATACGAGCTCTTATTTAGCACTCGTTCCTGCTATATATATATAATTTTTTTTTTTGGGGGTCTAACCTATCCAAGATCATTTTGTCCTAAATTTATTTCATTAAATCATTTCAAGTGTCTGTACGATGTATAATGATACGGTAAAATGAACTCGGTACGATGAGGTGAAGCTGGTGGACGAATTGATTCTTTCGGAGCCGTCAATGGAAGTGCACAACGGAAGAGCCGCAATAGCTACCATTGCCCAAATCTTCCAAATAAATAATTTGAAAAATATATTTCTTAAAAAAATTACTTATATTGCTTGAAATAAATAGTCAATGCAAAATATTTTTTGTCATCAGCAACAATATATGTTTGAACATTTCGTAGACGATTAGAATACTTTTCCATTAATTTACCTTTGAAAGCTATACAATCGATTTTTGCATAAGTCATTTTTAAATTATTCATTTTTTTGTAAAATAATCGATTATTTTCAGAAGTTATTTTTGTAAATATCACTTGGTCCAACGACTCAATTTTTGAACATCAATATTCACATAAATATAAAAGCACATATTTATTTTAATGGGCCACCTTAAATTCAAAGTACGCGCCACAATGGATTTTAAAGTTAAAATGCTAAAAATAAACGGGTTTCAGTGAGTTAATTATAAATTAACTTTCAACCCATTTAATAAATAAGTTAGGCTCAACCCCCTTTGGTCCTTCTTCCCGGTCTCTTCTCTCTCCCTCTCCGATTTCGTGACCCGTGGTTCGTCCACTTTGAGGAACTTCACCACTACATGCAGTAAATTGCACTTATGAGGAAACCCAAACCTTCACCACCACCTTCGCGGCCCCCCGTCCATAACCCGACCCCCAAACTCCCTCACTAACTTGATGTCCCATTCGTCAAATTCAATAATACAAAGAGAAAAGTTGCTAAAAATAGATTACGGATAGGATCGGTTTTGGATCACTGATTTGCATTGAATATAGACGGGTCAAAACAGGTTAAACGGATCAAATTGGATTGGGCTATTTTGACTCAATCCATCCATTTAATGGGGTCTAGAATTTATTGCTCTGATGCCGTGCGACGTATTGTTGGATTATCAATTATTGTAATCATTTAAGCTGTTTGATGAATGTGCTGTGCATGTTTTAAAATTCTTAGTAATTCTCCACGTAAAACGTGCGAAAGAAGCCAATCAATCAGAAAGTCGCGTTTTGCGGGAAAACTCAGTACTTAATTCCTAAGTGGGCCGTATGTAACTTTAAAAAATAAAAAGGAGGGTGGAGCCGCCAATTCTGAAGCGACAGATGCCTAATCTTTGTGCCACTTTATTTAAGCAAAGTGCTTTTTTAGCTTGAATGGAAAACATGTCTTAATGAGGAAACTTTAGTCATGCAAACTTTGATTGGACCGACTTGCAAGATGCTTCAAGTTTATGGTAAGAAAGCAACTTACAAGAGAAGTGGGTAATAGTTGCACTGATCTTTTGGGATCCAAACGGCCGTGTCGAGCGTCAACTTGATTCAGCAAATCATTGCATTGCGAATCCGAAAGAAACGTAGGTCGAAGAAAAGAAATAGTATATCCGAAGAGAACGGCTGTATCTCTCTCCATCCCTCATTGATAGAGTGAGTGATATTTCTATACCCGTGACCCGCCAATCAGAGAGACTTAATTGGATCGAGTTTTCTTTAATTAGGGATGAATGAGACGACTGAAATGGGAAAAATACAAAAAAAAATTCTAAATCTATTGTAATTGTGCCAATTCAGTCATAAATTTTTTGTTTTTTCGATCGATTGCTCTCGAGTCCCCATTCCAACCATTCTTCTCTCTCTTCTTTTAATAAAGAGAATTCATAAACAATTCATGAAGAGAGAGTGGATGGAGAGGATGTTGGGCACATGGAGGCCAAGTAACGAGAACCAGATCGAGCGGAGGAGAAAAAGAAGATTTGAGATTGGCGTGAAAATGGGAAGCGATGTGGTTCTTTCTTATCTTGGAGACGTGTGATGTTGCGATGAGGAGGAGGTGAGTGGGCAAGCTCATCCAGTGACTCGGTGCTTGCTCTCCTTCCTTTTGACCCTTATGCGCACCACCTAACGGCCCCGTCCTTCTTCCCTTTCCACTCGAGTTCCTGCCTCTTTGAGACGACGACCCATGTAGTTCTTGAATTTTTAACTCGATATATAATGTAGTTTATGAACTTTTAATATGCTCAGTGTGGTCCATGATTTTTAGTTCAATATGCAATGTCGTCAATGAACTTTCATCCAATGTGCACATTATCCCTAATTTTTTTTTCTTATATATATGTTCAATTTAGTTTATGAGCTATACAAAAATGTTCAATGTTGTCATGCTATTAATTCAAGTTCGGAGACAATATTGAATAAGTTCATATAGCCCAAGTCTTTAATTGAACACGTATCAAAAGTTCAGGGATCGCATTGAATTGATTAAAAGTTCACGGACGATATTGCATATTTATGCTAAAGTTCAAGAGCCACATTGAACGCATTTGAAGTTCATGGACCACGTTATATATTGTGCTAAAATTCAAAGACCACATTGAAAACATTAAAGTTGATGGACTATATTGCATATTGAGCCAGAGTTTACGAATCATCTGTGTCATTTACCCTTACCTCTTTGACTTGTAGGGTCGTTCCCTTCGGTCAATGAAGGGTGTTGTTATTTAACGTTCCGTCTTTTGGGCATTCATTAATCGAAGTCATGCGTTTCGTAGTTATCCTCGGTCATGTCTCTCTCGCGCGAAATCGCTAACGCTGAATGTGAACTTTGATCTCCGAATATGAATCGCTCCCACATGGCCGCTTTGGACGTCGTAGCACACTAAGATTCAACTCGTGGATTGACCAATGTGGATGCATCGTCTAATTTTGAGGACTCAAGACGGGTTATATGCATCCAATCTCACTATATGAATTACGTTGTTGTACAACTCGCGTCGAGAAAACAACCGGTCTCTTCAGTTTCACCGGCTATATTAATTAGCCCAGTAAAGTACCGGCCAAATATAGTTTCCTTAAATTGAGAAAATTCAAACCCTACCAGGCAAAAAAGAGGAAAAGTGGGTCGATTTCATAACTCTCGTCCGAACGTCCTTTTTTTTCCGTAAGAACATGTTTGCTTTTTATAATGTGGCGTGTCTACGATCTATATTATGCGGAGACTCAAAGACCATTGTGCTAGATAAACAATTAAATTCTGGTGATGAAGTACGTGAAACATATAAGAAAGGAGAACGTAAAGGACGGGAGCTGCCTTTCATCAACGACCGAAATCGCAAGTGCGTCCATGGGATGGATGTACAAAGGTGTACAAATCCTCGTCTGAGGAAATGTTTGAAGGACAAGTGAATTACTGTTTTTGCAAGTCTAGAAGAATCATGTCATGACAACTTTTCGTGTGAACCGTCTTTGTAGCACAGCCTGATGATGCCCATATCGTCAGTATTACATTGGGAAGAGTGTTCAAAAAGAATCCCTAAAACTATTGTTCTTTTCCCAATTCGAGATGTGGTAGTGTTCTACACAACACGAATATAATACGATTTGTGCACCTTTTATTGGGTTAATGAATGTTTCGTTCTTGTGTGCCTTTTTTGGGGGGATGAAACTGCCGATTCCTTTGTTGTGTTTATTTGAGTTTTAAGTCATTCTTGCCGGCAAATGGGCAACAAGGCACCTAAAACAATACTCACCGATCAAGATCGAGCTATGGCAAAAGCCAATAGAATAATGCTTTCTGAATACACAATGATCTTTTGTGTACTTGGGCAAAATGCTGCGCAAAGCCCCAGTACAAGTTGTAATATTTCTGAAAAACTTTTGTAGGGATGCGGAACGGAGGTTGAATTTGAACCTTTTTGGAAGAACATGGAAGAGAAATGCGGGACTGAGAGCAACACTTAGGCTGCCAAGACTATATGACCTAAGGCATAATTGGAGTCCTGCTTCCAGGTACTGACGCATTTTCATGTGGCTTTAGATCGATTCGAATGAGTCGGAGCACATATAATGTCTTTCAAGAAGCAAGTCTGCTAGAACTATGAACCCTCGTTGAATAGGAAGACACCCAGCTTAAGCACACGAGGGAGATGGAAGCCCAAGATGATTACAGCTTTCATGGTAAAGCCAAAAACTGTCAGTAATTGCGTGCTGCTTCAGGGTATGCTCGTGCTATATTTTTCGGGTTGTATCAAGAGCTTTTGGATACGTTGTCTTGTGTTCGTAAATTACTTGAATCGACTCGGTGGTTGTGCGGTCGTGCTCTATTTGTGTTGGGTGGGGACATGGTGGTTGCCAAAATCCCCTCTTCTTATATTTTAAAGATGCAAAGGGAAGGACTGTGGGCGACCACTCTTCTCAAACCTCGCAGGGTTCATGAAATTAAAGTCATGTTTCTCGGCATTAATGCGAAAAATGTTTTTTTAGCGGTTACGAGTTTGGCTGTCGTGGATGAATTGAGGCAACGCAAGAACCGCGGTGTAGTTTAGAACCCACAGGAGCTGAAGTTTCAAGACATGATGTTGATGTTGATGGGGTTTCTTGCTCAAGTTGGTGATACGTCAATGTTGGACCCTCCTTGGAATTAATTGATTTAAGGTAGACCTAAAAGCTGGTTGCAGAAAAGAAGAAACCATCTTCGTTGAGGAACAACATCAGCGCCAGCGGAAAGTCAAGGTTGGTCATGCAACCTGTAATGTTTTAATATGATGGCTTAAGCTCAATTAACTTATATTGCTCATTGCAATGGCCCCTTCTTCTTCTTTTTTTCGTTTTTTTTAATATACAGTTAGCCGTGCCAACTGCATAAAATAACGCCCGTTTACATGCTCATTTAATACCCCCTTCAAATGAACTCTCAAGAGCCTTTTTTTCCTCCAACTCCTCTCAACTTTGGTGATCGGATGATGTATTATCCAAGCATTCACAATGGTGGTGTTAACTCATTCATCTGTGCATTGGAGTATGGCAGGTCAAACATTGTAATTTTGTCTGAGGATTTAACAATAAAAATGTGGCCAATGAGACTATGGACTCGACATTGAAGGGTCACATGGTGATTTGTGATTAGTTTTATTCATCATGCTTTCCAGACACTTCACATTACGTGTGGTGAATGTTGGGAGCTGCTTATTAGTCATGTGAAATCTTATGCACAATTCGATGCAATATAGGGCCTAACCGTGCACCATTCATTTAGTCCAAATAACTTTATCTAGAGCGGATCTCACTTGTGATTTACATCTCAAATGAAAAAAAAAAACAGAAATGAGTTGGCCTAGCTCTACGTTTGAGTAAATCTCATGCGGTACTTAACGTGTATCGCATTTAGGGTTTCATTTTTATTTCTTACGTCATGGAATAATTTGTCTATAATATACCATGGAAGTAAAGCGAGATCCGGCCTTTCTCGCGTTGTTTGGGCCAACGTTTGGATAAAGGACGGTATATTTAGCTCTCGTTGGGCCGGACACTGTCTGGGAAGATGTTGAGTCGATCCATTAGTCTTTCTCGGCCTGGTCCTTATGGACCCGAATATGGTTGAGCAAGAGTAAGCTCGACATGTTACCTGTTGACCCACTTTTGATCCTAACAGCACTACATTAACCACTTATTATTAACCGAGTCCTAGCCGTCCAAATGACATCGACGTTTGGTATATGTTCAATTTAATCCTTAAACCATATAAAGATGCTCAATGCTGTCCTTTTATTAATTCAAGTTTAGATATGATGTTGAACACGTTAAAAGTTTACGAGCGACATTGCACATCGAAATAAAATTCAAGGACTACATTGAACAGATTAAAAATTCATAGATTATAAAGTGCAAAGATCATTGGTGCCATCGTCCTACAAATAAATGGTGTTAACAAAGATTAAATGGATCAATTCAATTAAAAGCCGACCCATATCACTAGTTTGCCGCATTTTGAATTTTCCCTGGAGGTGACAGATTTACGCTTCTTGAAGCTCGAAATTTACCTTTTGAATTTCAAATTGGCCTTCGCCATCCATCCATGCTGAAACGGGGATCCCGAAAGATGATCAAACGAGTGAAAGATAGATCTCTTTAGTGTTTGCAATCGAAACTCCATGCAAAAGAAAAACCCTAGAAAATTTCATTCAGGGTATCCTCCTTTCCTCGAAGAGTTTCCCCTTATCTTGGCATACATTACGCTCCAATACAAAGAAGAGCATCCTTTTTCCCTTCCTAACGATATAAAGTGAAGCAGCAATCTTGACCCTCAATGCCAAAAAGTACAAAAAACACTTGGTTGCATAATTCGATGTCAGCTGTCTTCTTTTACCACTTACGCGAGAAGCATGGCCATAAAAACTGTCCATACTACACGCCTTTAAGAAAGTTGATGATAATGAACAAGCAGAACAGATACCCTTCTTTTTCTTCACCTATATTCTCGTCTGTCGCCACTTTCTCATGTCTGATCGATCCGTTCATTGCAGAGGAAGGAAGAATTTCTTGTCGTTTCGTGGATTTCAATCGGATTGGAATCCTAGTACTCAGATTCCATGTGATCTTCAAGACCACATTACGGCTAGATGTTTCTCTCTTGTGACTTCTCATTAGAGGTGGCAAAATGAATCAAGAACTCATATTTTAAACTATATTTAAGGATGTTGGTCATAAAGAATTGCCTTAAATTTTAAAAATAAATATAAGTGGATTATAACTGGGTTAGCAAATAAGTAGTGGATCTTACATGGGTTTTAAAATTGCGGAGAATTACAAAAAAAAGTCCTAAACATACTGCAATTATATTAATTTAATTATAAACCTTTTGTAATTGTGTCAATTTTGTACATTTGGCCGATCGATGCTGACATGGTGTCGCTAGTGCTAAAGTGGCAAAATAATAATAATATTTTAATATTTTTCAATATTTTTAATACTTTTTTTGTCCCTTTTTTTTTTTGTTTTTGTTTTGGCGAGCAGGAGGCTTCTTGCCACGGAGGAAGGCCAATGACCCCTCCGTTGCCCCCTAGGCAAGGGCCTGCGAGCCCTCACTAGTCTATTGGTAACTTTTCTTTTAAATAGATCATAGATGGGTTAGTTATCTAACAAGATTAAGGGAGTCTTAAACAAGTTTTTTTTTATTCTTTTAATTTATTAATTTTCATAATTTTTAATTTTTCTTTCTTTTCCTTTTTTTCTACGAAATCTGGCAAGGATTGCTGCTTGCCGTTGCTGCCGGTTGTCGCCTCTGTAATTCGAGAAGAAAGGAATTTGTCCATTTTTCGGGGTCTCAAAGGCGCGCGGAAACATATAAGAACTCTTGAATAGAAATGGAAAAGAGATCTAACTCCAGTTCCTTCGGAAATGGTAAGATTGTATTGCATAGAAATGAGTCAAAACGGGTTAAATGAATCAATATGTATCAGATCTTTTTTGACCTCACTCGACCCACTACTTGACGGCTCCTACTTCTTACATTCTACGACGGTTCTTTCAAGGACTTGAGTATTGTCGTAAAGCATCATAGGGAGCATATTGTTTCATAAATCTTTTAAGTAATTATTATCCTTAAGTAAAATTAACTGTAATATTGTATTTTACTAGATTTGAGGATGGAATGAAGTAATTTTACTCTCCATGGTGTATTTATCGAATAGAGTCAAATTACGTGAAATTATAGACTAATTACTTTCGTATTCTCGTAGAATTAATTTACTTTTTATTATTTGTTAGATATTATTAAAATAGATGTAGAATCTATAACCTTGTTAATATTTTCCCCCCAAAATTATTATACATTTAAATAAATATTTTCTCATTCTCATAAAGTCCATTTTGCTACTTTTTAACGCAAGATTTTCCTCTGAACTTTTTTTTTTTTTGTTTTCTTGGCAAAAATTTTAAATTTTTATGTGCAAAAGAAAGTACACATTTTCAGTAAAATCGAATGCACTCAATGCGGTCACTTTCACTTAGAGTATTTATTATATAGCAGATTAGATCAGATTTGGAAATCAAATGAAAACAAAAACATAAAAAGAAGTGACGAGTAAATATCTAAAAAAGGGCAAAAGAATTGTTGAAAAAGGCCCCGAGAACAGAAAAGTGCTTTGAAATGCACCTCAACCACAGGTGTTGGGGCCGTAAAGGATTGCAGCTCGGGACCCCATTTGGCCAAAAGTATTGCATTTTGAACCAGATTTTTGTAACTAGTATTGTAGGTTTCGTAATTCTGCCTCGTTTATTGGGTTTTTGCTTGTCTGAACGCTTGAAATCCTTTTATTATTCGATGTTCACATCAATTACGTTTAAGTCTTGTGATCGTATATATTAAGAGGATCCGATCCCCAATTCTTTTAACTAGGAATCGGGCCACTAAGGCCTAACCCTATCTCCTCGTAAAAGAACTATAGAAGTACATGGTGGTCGGTGCCTAGTGGATTGCTTTTTAAATTAACTCGACTAAAACGGTTATTAACATAAATTAAAGGCGAAGAAAGAAAAAAAACTGAACCATGAACAAGAAATTAAAATGTTTTGAGGTATTTTGAGGAGAGATTTTAAAAAAAAAAAAGGTCAGCTTGAGTGTGGGAGGGAAACGGGGACTGCGACGGATTATTTTAGGGAAAATTTTAAATAAAAGTCTCAAGTGCCTTTATTTTCTTAAATAATGACATGAAGTGGACCTTATTTCAAATAGAGGCATGATGTGCTCTCGTTGTGTCAAAGAAAGGCTTGAAGTGTACATTATTTTAAATAAAGACCTGAAATGATCATATTAGTCTCAAAAAAAGCTGTGTAAGTAACTTTAGTTAAAGGTATTTTGGTCATTTACTATTTTATTCTTCTATTTTTAAGAGAATTTTTTTTAAAAAAGAAAGTAAAAAAAATAAAATAAAGAAACACAGGTGGGAGGACAGTCCTCCCTCTAATGGTAGAGCGATAGCTATGGCTATTGGGGTCGCCAGCAACCCCAACGACTAGAGGCAAAGGCTAGCTGGCCCCTCACTTGAACCGAGAGAGGGTCGCGACCCTTGCTCAGGTCCAACCAAGGGCCGCAGCCATCAGCTAGGACCGGGGTGGGCCGGAGCATCTCTACGCAAATGGATGGATAACCTTTGCATCACGTGGCTCCCTCTTATGCAAGCGTCATGGGTGAGTGCATGGGTCATGGCCGAGAGCATGCCCTCCCTTGGCCGGTTATGGTCTCGATCATGGTTTGATGTTGGCTTGATCGAGACTCAATTGTTGCTCAACCATCACCTAATCGCAACATAATCATTGGCTCATCAATGCTCAAGGGTCGTTCACCAATTTAGAAAATCGTGGCTCATCTGCAACGCTAGACGCGAGAGCAAGTTCATGTGCCAATCATGGCCCACCCCGATCTCGGCCGATGGCTGCAGCCCTTGATTGGGCCTAGACAAGGGTCGCCAACCCTCACCTAGATCTGGGAGAGGGCTACGGCCCTCTTTAGGCTCAAGCGAGGGCCAGTAGGTCCTCGACTTTGATTGGCGAGGTCGCTAGTGACCTCAAGGGCCATTATCGCCGCCCCATAACTCGTGGGGTGGTGGCCATAGGCAAGAGGTAAAACTCCCACATGATTTTCCCCCCTTTTTTACTTTTTAATTTAATGTAACAAAAAATTAGATTAAATTTACATTTTGATAAAAATGCCCTTGATCAATAAAAAATTGGCCAACCGATGAAGTCATCCTTTATTTAAAACAACCATAACCATTTCAGGCCTTTTTTTAAAGATAATAATGTCACTTTAAGTTTTTATTTAAAATAAAATTTATTTCAGATTTTTATTTGAAAAAATAAAAAATTTGAGGCCTTTTTGAAATTTCCCTTTATTTTATTGTCTGCCACTAATTAGACAACTCCTTTCATCACTCACGCTTTTCCTTTTTCGGCCAGACATGGTTTTCCATGTCATGCTGCTTTTTAGTTTTTTGTGCCTTTTCTTTCAGTACAGTCACTTTGTCAGACCTCGTCACCCCACAGGAAGGAAGAAATTCTTGTCTAAGGCTGTTTTTTTTTTTTTGGTCGAATTGTCTAAGGCTGTTTGGTCAGTATAATTTTCACGAAATCCTTTCGTTAATTACGTTCAAATTAACTAATAAAAATTGCTAATGCAATTTTTTTTTTATTTTCTCTCTCCTAAGTGATACTGATGTGACTAAAACATGAAAGGCAAGGAGAAAACAACATCGCTTTGATCCAAATCTGATTATTTAATCTAAATACTATTTTACCTAGATTAAAAATTAAATAAAAAAAATTAAAATAAAACAGAAGGAGCACAAAATTGGGCGAGGGCGTGCAATGCCGACAAGCGCTCACCCCATCGCCCACCATCGTCTTAAAGGGCCGACGAGAGTGCAACATGAGTGTAATAGTGTTGAAATTTAAAAATCAAATTTCATGGACATACAATTGATTGAACGATCATGAGATCGACTCCATGGACATACAATTTTACTGCGGCAAGTCAAATCTTGTCTTGAAGAGTCTTTTCACCATGGCATAAAGAATGGACAATTTTGTCAATTTCGAAATATGTACAGAGATTTTCTCGACCCTATGTGCCCCACCATCCGAAGGTTCGCATGCATCAAGTACACATGAACTCTAATGGGTTTCATGGAGTGTACGAAATTGTGCTTATCGCATTAGCTTCAAGTTATCTCAAAGGAAAAGGCAAGATTCCATCGGAAGAATTAGCGAATCAACTTCGAGATATTCTTTATAACACGGGCTTTAGGCATCTAAAGTTTTGGGCCATCGAATGTCCTATCAACCTTATGAACCGCATAAAATGAGGGCCGAAAATTGTGTAAGGTTTGCATGCATCAAAGGCACATGAACTCTAATGGGTTTCATGGAGTGTACGAAATCGTGCAGGTCGCATTAACTCCAAGTTATCTCAAAAGAAAAAGGCAAGATTCCGTCAGAAGAATTAGTAAATCAATTTCGAGATATTCTTTATAACACGGGCTTTAGGCATGTAAAGATTGGGGCTATCGGATGTCCTATCGACCTTACGAACCGAATAAAACAAGGGCCAGAAGTCGTGTAAGGTGGCCCATGCATGAGCTTGGTTACATTTGATGGTGCGGGAAATCGAATTAACAGTACGAAACATATTCAATTTACACACATATATCTGCTCCACAACCACACTGCGCAAATCCCCGGGTTAACTTTGGGAATCTTGCATCAATTCCAGGAGAATACCGATTAAAGAAGCTTGACATGGGGAATCCACAAGAGATGGAGTTCCTCAGCTCAAGATTCCTCCTTTTAGCTATTTCAACCATGAACGTGCGGTGTGTGCTCGAAGCTTTCCAATGAAAATGACGACCTCAGCCCCTCGCAATATACATGGTCGAATACATTACGTTCGACCAACTCATGCCTCCGTTTTCGCAAATCCATACATTCGTTAGATTGAGCAATTATACGCACGAACTTAGCCGAAAAAACGTATTTAATTTGTGAGATGGGAAATGAAAAATCGTAAGCCTTGGTAAGTCACGATCATCAGGAGGATTTAGGCCATACCGTGAGCATCACTACTGTAGGTCGCCGCCTCTCACTGTGCCATTGCATCGGAGGGCATCGCCCACGGCGGCCAATACGATTCAATATTGACTTTATTCAATTTTATATGTCATCAAATGTTATGTTGAACCGGACAACTTATACGATATCCAATCCCATCTTATGTCGTAAATATCAAATAATGAGCATGATAGGATACGAAAATTTTCGATTTTATTACCGTGATTAACCAAACAATTGATAGAATATAGCAAAATTCCTGAATTTTATATCTTATCTTATTCAATTCTATCCTATTCAAAAACCCGAACGATCAAACACAGCTTTATAGCAGAAGGATATTCTTTTTTTGGCATGTACATGCTTACTGAGTTCTGAGACCCGTTTAGGGATGGCGGTGTATCTGTCTAATTGGCATGATTGCATCAACTGGAATTGACGAAGAAATAGATGTTGTCGTCTCATAATTTCCTTACTTTTTATTTTGTCCACATCTGATTTTTTTTTTTTTTGGTAAGGGTAAGGAGGTGTCCACTCCCGATGTTAAAAAAGACATAAAAGAATTTTTGTCATCCGTGTCAAAATATTTACATATAATACATACAGAGTATATATAGATTTCTATTGCATGTATGTCAGTCTTTTCTCTGACAATAGAAAAAATGGGAGTATCACAAAAAAAGTTCTAAACTTATTGTGATTGTGCAAATTCCGTTCTAAATCTTCTCTTTTTTTTTTAACCAATTGAGGCATAAATCTTTTGCATTTATGCCAATTCAATCCATTCGATCAACTTTAGTTGCTCAACATTGAAGTGGACAATTTTAATAATATTTAAATATTTTTCTCATTATTTTATTTATTTTCACATTTTTCTTTTTCTCTTCCTTCTTCTTCCTCCAACCTATCGTCAAATCTTAGTGATCGGCCAGAGACAAAGGCCAACCTCCACCAGCGGCAATGACACTCATCCTCGCTGGCCCCTAACCTCATCATCGCCAGTGGCCAGCTAGGGCAAGCTCTCTAAAGGCCAAGGAGGTCGACCTTGTCGACCTTCGCCTCTAGCGATCGCTGAAGTCCAACAAACTACTAGAGGAAAAAGAAGGAAGGAAAAAAAAAAAAAGAAATATTAAAATAATTCAAAAAAATATTAAAATGTCATCAATAATTATTCATGTCAACGTCAGCCGCCCAAAGTCGGTCGAATGGATTAAATTGGTACAAATGTAAAATATTTAGGACTCAACTGACAAATATGATTGAATTGACACAATTGCAAATAATTTTAAGATTTTTTTAAGTAATTTTTCCTAGTGAAAATTGATTTTTTTTTTTTTTTGCGGGAAACAAAAACGAAAATAAAATAAAAGATATAACCACTGAAGCGATTGGCTTCGTGGTAAAGAAGCCCCGCTGCCTTTAAAGGTCACAAGTTAAATTCAAGTTGCTTTAGCCTAGCAGCTTCGATATTATTTACCGTCGAAAGACATTCCGACCGCTAAAATCTCGATAAACTTGCGGTGACGAAATCGTTAACCTCGAACATTCGGTTGGCAAGGTGGCATGCTAAATCGGAACAAATTTCGTAGCGGAATGAAACTGTGATGGCAATGTCCAAAGGAGTCGCTAGTGCTAATAATTCCTCCCTTTCCTTTATCATCCGCGAAAAATAAAATACCATAACAATAAACTTTTAGGTTCTAAAAAATAAGCGAAAGTACTCCTCCTCTCCTTTTCATTCCATCACTTCTCCGCCCTTTTGTCATTGTGGGCGCCCTTTCTACCTCCGGTCGGATAGACCCTCGCAACATAAAAGCATACAATCAGACAGCACTTCTCATCCTCGACTCAAAAGTAAAATAATAATAACAACAACAACAACAACAACAACAACAACACACAACAACAACAACAACTCCTGAGACCGTTGGATTCGGACTTATTGGTAATCTGAGCTCTGATATCAGTACTGAATATTTTTTACTCTCTCTTTCTCTCTTGTTAAAAGATAGCTAAAAGGATGAGGTTTTTTCTCGTACTAATAAATCGGTAACGAGTATTTATCACAATCGATGTGGGATAACTTTAACAACCTCTTCCTGGTTGCACCATTTGACCCACAACACCCTTGGAAAAGAAGCCCAAATAATGAGGCTAAGAAGGAACAAGGCAAGAGAGAGTGGCGCATTACTCTCTTGCACACTGCATTCAGCAAAAGACAAAG
>JAGVVM010008234.1:0-13732 GCA_019149425.1 Psidium friedrichsthalianum | reverse complement strand
CGAAGGCGAAAAAGCGAGAAACCACACCAACACCCCCCCTCCCCCCCCCCCGCCCCGAGGTTTCCAAAAAGTTGCGGAACAGTTGCGGCGAGCCCGACTCGGAACAGTTGCGGCGAGCATGCCGTCCAACCACGAACCATCGCTCTCTTCCTCTCTCTCGCTTGGAAGTTACGAACGTGTCCGGATGGGGAAGGACGTGTTCAATGTTTGCACTCATCGATCGGAACAAAACGACGAACACGATTCCAAGCCCACGACCCAAGTTTTCAAGACCAGGAAAAAAAAATGGAAACTTTTTCAATCCACCCAGCAGAAAAAAGTGAAAGCAGACTCAGATTCCACGAGACCCCGTATTGTCCACCATCGCGTAGCCGCGAAGATTTCGTATTCCCTTTGGCTCCTTCCCGCACTTTCTCTCTCTTTCTTCATCTCTGAATCTGACCCACAAAACCGTATCCAAAACGGACCTCCTCATGGCTTTGAAACCCGTCATAAAGTTCCAGGGTCGCCGCTCTCAAAAGGGTACCTCCCCGTTCTTTTCGCGCTGGTCATTGATTACTTTTTTTTCTCGGTCGCCGGCTCGGGGGTGAAAAGTGAAGCCGCCATGAAAATGGCGTGCTAGGATTTGGTGCTAGGTTTGCTCGCTCTTGAGGGGGTGGAGGAGAGGGAGGGAGGACAGGGTGGCGATGGCGAAGCCAGTGAGGTTTGAGGAGGTGGGTGCGGAGGTGCAGAAGATTCTTGACGCGAACATGGACGAAGAGCCTGCGAGGAGGCGGGCTCGCGAGGCTTTTAAGGATGTTCAGCTTGGGATTGATCACGTTCTCTTCAAGGTACCGCTGTCGTTGTTGTGCCGTTGGATTTGTCATGTCTGAATTCAGATAATGTCGTCTTTGTTGCTTTCTCGCATTTATTGGGCGATCGCAGAGTTAGGTGTTCCGGCATTGACTGATGTTTCAGATATTTTTCGATATCACGGAACTAACGTGGGATGTTTTCATACGTAGTAACCAAATCCCTTACAAATTAGGTGCTCTGGTCAAATTCTGTTTAGTTCAAGGTTGTCCGTATTGGCCGGCCTTATGTTCGCGTCTGTTCCGTAATTTATTGCATTGAACAAACATAAACTTCGCAAAGCATGCTACCCCACATCAGTTCATCTCAGGGTGGACTGAACTTAAAAGAACATTGCCGTTTATCTTAGTCAGCGTCGTGTGGGACTGCCGGGAACTTGCTGTCCCCTGGGATTCTTGTTTGGGATTACTATTATCACCATGCTGCCATGTTTTTAATCACTGTTTTATTCGTGACACAATTTTCTGCAGCTGCTGATTTTGTAATTACGGAGTCCGAGTTATTTATCAGGGGACGTCTGATTTATTTGTGTTTTCTCTGGTTGCAGATGCCAAAGGAAGGATTGAAAATGCAGGAGGTAATGATAAACCTTATGGTCCATATTAGGTACTCTAGTTACATATTTGGAAGCCCTCGTCTACTTGAGGATGACTGTTGCAAAACTGAAGCACTCATTTGTTCTCAGAGCCTTCTTTCTTTGGTGTAGCTCCCTTGGTGGAACCTATTACATATACGCATCCAAGCCTATTAATTAATGCATATCCTGCTATGCAAATGGAGAAGTGGAGTATCGGTTTGGTCTCCTACTCTGAAATGTGACATTAATCTGCTTATGGTGTTATTGCTAGTTGAACTTAACTTGCAGAGATTCTATTTAAAGACACAAAACACACCTAAATGTATGTGCAACAACAAAAAGAATGCCTATTCTTATCCCTCAAGAAAAAAGTAGGACCGAGTAAAAGGATACACTTCTTTCTTTTACTCTCTGGCCATTATAGTCCCCAGCGGAAGCGGCTCAGAATTGTCTGATATCAGCTATTCATGTTGCTTTTATTCCAATTAAAGTTGGCTTCCAGACACATTTCAGCACAAAGATGTTAACCTGTTCACATTCTTTGTTCAGATATATGAGGTGAATTCTAGAGGACTGGAGATTTTCACAAAAAGCTGGCTTCCGGACACATCTCAGCTCAAAGCAATTGTTTGCTATTGCCATGGTTATGGAGACACCTGCACTTTTTTCTTTGAAGGCATGTATTTCCTGTAACGTGGAAGCAATCAACTTTGTCTAATGACTTCTTTGATTCATGCAAATAAACTAGTCAATGCACTTTTTTGCAGGAATTGCTAGGAAATTGGCATCAGAAGGATATGGTGTGTTCGCTATGGATTACCCAGGATTAGGCCTTTCAGAAGGTCTTCACTGCTACATTCCAAGCTTTGACAGGATAGTTGATGATGTGATTGAACATTTCTCCAAAGTTAAAGGTACGTTAATAAGCCTCAGTAAGTACTCACAACCTTTAGGTGCTTTATTTAGAGAGTAGATAATTAATGAAAGCATGTTGCCAGCTAGATTTTTTTTTTCTGGGTGAAGTAGAGACGTTCCCAATATCCCTTCTGAATATGAAAAAATTCTCTCGTGGCATGGTGTTTCAAGCCAGCCTGGAGGTTGATTGCTGCCTCTGGACGGAACACAATACTGATTTATGATGTCATGGTTCGGAAAAGAGCATTTGCTTTGTGGTAGCAAGTAGGTGAGTTTGGGTCGTGTTGTGAAGGAACTTTCACCACTAGATGGTACTGTTAGAATTTCAGAGCTGATAATGAATAAAAAATGCTTTGGCCTCCAAGTTGTGTGAAACTCTTGGTTCTCTATGGAAATTTATGGCTGAAGGGAGTGCTATCTAGATTTTTGACTACATGAACTCCGGGCACCCTATTGCCCTCAGGCATACTTGAGAGAGCTGGTGAAAGGCAATATCTGCATATGACTGAGACATCATATATGACCTATTCGGCATAGTTGAGAACTGACAAATGATAACATACCTCGTGGATGATCTTATTCATCATCTAGTGAAGCATCATGCCAGGTTACTTATGGTCCCTTTTGAATTTCTTTCTCAATTACACTCAGAGCTATCTCATCCCTGAGGTTTTCTAGGAAATCTGTTGGTGGAGAAATCATGTGTCGAACGAGTGATGTTGCCTGTTGCTGTATTGCAATTGACGAGCGGAAATGATTTAGCTAATTTATCTCAGAATCTTTTGCTGCGTAGAATTGTATTCAAAATGCATCTTCAAATGAGCCAAAGCTGGTGTTCCTTTTATGATAATTTTCCCTTGTAATTTCGTGTCCGACTCATTTCTAGTTGCATTTCATTTTAGCTCCTTCATATCTGAGATCGTTCTCCCATGGGCAACAAATGTACTTATTGGCCATCTTCGACCCTGCAGCCCTTTTGGTAGATGAAAAGTATATGCACTTACTACCCATGGCTGATTAAGGGGGTATGTTGGGATTACTCTTGTTCTTTCAGATGGTTTAGTAAAAAGAGATCTAACACGTTATGGCGTAAGAAATGGCTTCTTGAATTTGTATTCCTGTTGAAATGCTCTCTTCCCCATCAAGACAAGCCATAAAATTCTCTTGAAGAAACTTTACCATGCTTCGACCTTAATTTATAAACTAATGAATAATCAAGATGCATAGCACCTGAATTTAGTTCCTTGAAGTTTGAGATTTTCTGTCCATGGATCCTGAAATGCATTCATTAGGCAGAAAGGAAGTTCATCGTGCTTTCCTTGGAAATTTTTACCTACAAATAATCCCTAACATTCTCTATATTTCATGTCACACTGGTGGTTGTGGTTTCGTAAAAGAATCACCGATTTGCTAGGTATACATGCACGGGTTTCTTGTCATTATTGTGCTTTCTAAGAGCACATCATGGGAATGCATCTTTATGCAACCTAATCTTACTACATATGGTCAAATTCCTTGCAGAGAACCCAGATTACCGTGCTCTTCCAAGCTTCCTCTTTGGGCAGTCTATGGGTGGGGCTGTTGTCCTGAAGGTGCACTTAAAACAGCCTAATGCTTGGGATGGGGCTGTTCTTGTTGCACCTATGTGCAAAGTATGTCTCTCAATCCAGTCTTACGTTAATGTTCTTTTTGGCTGTGGTGTTTAATGGGTAGTTAATGAAGGTCAGTTGTCTAGATTGCAGACGATATGGTCCCTCCATGGATACTCACGCAGATCCTAATTGGTGTGGCCAAGTTTCTACCAAAGCAGAAGTTAGTTCCAGAGAAGGATTTGGCTGAAGCAGCTTTTAGGGAACCAAAGAAGAGAGCGCAGGTTTGTTTCTATGCAAGCATTTCTTGGATGCAAGAATTGTTATGGAAAGATACATATTACTAGTTAGTGATGCCTCAAAGTTTTCTGCTGTGATGGTGTTTCTCCTCAGGCCTTTAAATGGCTTGAGCACCAACAAGCCTCCTCTTTGTGACCTTTTGTGTCTTGTATGTTTGTCTCTGTATCAAAACATAACGCAGTAACATGTAGCAATGATATATGACAACTTCTCCTATTGCAGACTGCCTATAATGTTATTGCCTACAGACACAAACCGCGCCTACAGACTGCTGTGGAGCTGCTAAGGACTACCCAAGAGATAGAGTGCCGGTTGCAAGAGGTATCTCCACGCCATGAATCCTAATTGATCCAGTCATTTAGATTAGATGCATCGTGTGTCTATGAAAGTTGGGTTCTTCAAGAAGCGATATATTGGGTCATTTTCGACCTCTGTCAGACAGGATACACTTTTATACTTCTAGATACTAGTTATATACTTCAGGATCTCTGAAAATTTAAGTTACACAACTTGAGCATACCCTCAATATCTGAAATTTGCATGAGGGCATTTAACTAAATACTTGGCTATGTTTAGATAATCGTATAACTAAACCTTGATTTTGTAAATCTTGAGGGGATGTCCACTTCAAGAAAAATATTTTTTAGTTTATGTTATGTGTAAGTTTCATGGTTCGGTTTTCGGACTTGAACTAACAGGAAGGAATTGAGATGGCAATAAGCTTTTTTGGAGCGAAGTCATCGCTGTTACCGTTAATCTCTGTGCTTGTTTTAGTATCTGCATGTGTATTGAGATAGCAATAAATCATGCGATCTTGAACTCGCCTTTGAGTTGCCCTTTTTTTTTAAATATATATCTTTGTACTCTAGTCTCTAGCAACAATTTGATTCTTATACAGTTATGGATGCCATAACGTTGATGTGAATCGCTCTTTTCTGATTACTCCAGTATAGTGGGATTTGGAGCTGCTTGAGGCTTTTCTGTGCAACTCCTTTTTGTACATTAGAAAATCTTGTTTATACATGATAGCAAGGGTGCTCGCATTGTATTTTATGAGTTCAGGATTTTCTTGTTTTTTTATGGACAAGCATAGTGCTGTTCTCACCATGGTTCTTAATACAATTATATGTTAGGCCTACCTGGTTAGGTTAAAGAGTGTCTCGGTTTCGAGTTGATTGACAAGAATTTACTGAATTTGACTTACGATTATCATGCTGGAACTTGCTAGGTCTCACTTCCGCTTCTGATTCTCCACGGAGAGGCTGATAGAGTAACTGATCCATCGGTGAGCAAGGCCCTGTACGAGAAGGCTAGCAGTAAGGACAAAAAGCTCATCATGTATCCCGATGCCTATCATGCTCTTCTCGAGGGCGAACCTGATGAAACGATTCTTCGTGTTTTCGGTGATATCATCTCCTGGCTCGACGAGCACAGCTCGAAAAGCACCATGTGATGTCACGACGGACTCATATGCTATGTAACAACAAATCCACATTGATTCATTCATGCATTCAGTAATAATACTCTGTCCTGGAATAAAACTTTGGGGGTCGGTCGATACATCCTACTTCTGCCTTTAGGCGACGGGAATATTTTGTGCGAAGTTCGGGGTTTTGATGACCGTGCACTCGCTAGTTGTACGCACGGTTGTATCGACTGATGAATGGAAGTGTGCATGTAATTTTCCTAATCATTTTGAATCAGACACGACAGGAGGATACACAAACCCGGCATAAGTTGAACGGAAGTATGTGCAGTGTATGCAGCAGAACCTTCAAGGTTCTCTCACAGGCCTTGCGGTTTCATTTTCCTCAAACCCTAGTGGTAAGCCTTACTACGATATGTAAGCAACACTGGCTTTACATGAAGTGAAGAAACCCGGAAAAAAGAAAAAAAAAAAAAAGCCATATGCCCTCAACGTACGGCGATGGGAGATCTCGGCCATTTGACAGCTCATTTGAATCCATCCATCGGTCTCGACAAGAATTTGGCCCTTCGCCATGGGATTGCAATTATCGTAAAGAGAGAATCGTGAAAGCGACTGCACGTGAGCCCGATTCAACTCACACGAGCATCTCAAGTTTTTTTTGTTACTGTTTTCCTCTGGGCAAGTCAGATTGTAATCTTCCGAACGCTTTGAGAATCGTACGAATCGCGTTTAGATGCACGTATTCCGGCGTGCCACCGCAGGATTGGTCGGAGAAGACCTAATAAAACCAGTCAAACAAGAAAGGAAGATAGAAAACAACCTACGACTGGGCTCTACCCTGTCCGTCCAGCCAATTGCAATTTCACCGTGCTCACTTAAAAATGTTAGGGAGATGTGATTGACGGGACTGGACACACACGTGAGTGCATGTGGACAGCTCGACTTCTTCTAATGGTGCTTCGACTCAGTGCGCTACAAGTGACATCCTCCAAACAAGAAGGCACCTTCCTTGTTTCCCACTATTTCTCTCTGTCTCTCTGTCTCGTCCTTTGAGCTGCGGGTCTTCGCTTGCGTTGCTCGAAATATAAAATAGCCCACCCCACTTTGGCTTTCCGAGGAGGTTCAAGCTGTTAAAGTATAAGCGAATGAAGAAGGTGTTATCGGGTTTGGACATCTCGTTCTTGCTGCAAAAATGGGCTTCTCTTCTTGCTTTTGGTCTGCCCACTTCACTCCACTCCAGGTATCCATCTGATCATGTTTTCTGTTCTCATTTCTTGAAACGCCCTTTTCTTTCTTGTGATTCCCAATTTGAGCTCGGTTTTTTTTTTTTTGTGTTGTTTCGGTTCTTTCCATGTTCCAAATTTTGAATGTTCCGGGCGTTCATGCAAGGCCCTTTGCTCGAACTGTTCTATGTTTGATTGTGGATTGTGTATTTGCGGATGTCCCACGGCGAGAGACACTAGCGAGAAATGAAAAAAAAAAGAAAGGAAGTGTTCGAATTTTAGGCTGAGGGTATTTTGAGTGGAAATGAAGTACGTGTTTCTTGTTGTTTCGATTCGTTCAGCACATGATAAAATAATGCAGTCAAGTCAGCATTTTCATTCTCTGTTGAACATTTCGAGGTTCTGAAAATTGGCCATTGCAAGCTACCTCTCTTGCTTTTGCAATGTCCTTTGTGCTTATCTGTAACTCTGGGTGATTTCTTGTGCTTGGTTTGGGGAAGTTTCAGGTGTTGGTACTGTCATGGGACTCAAGCAGGCCGCTTGAATGTCATGTTCCCAAAAGCTATTCTTTTGCTTTCAATGTGTACCTCTGTTGGAAGGATTGCAATCCGAAATGCACAGTGTGATTGATTACCTGATTAGTTGCTCCTGTTAATTGCATATCGTTCTTTCCTCTCTCAAACTGCTAATATCCCTCTGGAATTAAAGAGTTGCTGTGGCCGTATCAGGTGCATTGTAGAAGGATGGGCTATGACCTGTCAACCGTATCAGATTGGAATATAATGCCGTCCTACCTACTATAGTGCAATTTCATATCACACTCTTGGTGCATTCTTGTTGACATGTGTTACTACAGTATATGACTAGTTAAGTCGATAATAGCCTTAAAATATTTAATAGATGGCTTTGTGAAAACTTATCGTGATAGAAAACACATATAGCGCCGTTGATTTTTTTCCCATTTATAGGCTGATTGAAAGGAGATTTTAGGATGCAGGGCACAATTTGGATGACCTGGACAGTTCATGAACATCGACAATAAGATTATGTATCACCATTCACCTGGATAAGTTGGGCTGTTGCATCGTATGCAGTTTCATCTTTCTCGTAATAGATATATACGATGATGGAAGTATGAGGTTACATCAGGACCATAAACAAAACAATAATTACTTGCATCTGTTTGAACCTGAAATAATGATTTAAATCCCTCATTCTTTTTGTGAATAACTTTGTTCACAATTTAGATGAACTTTGTCAGGGTCTGACAGCTGTTCTTACAATTTCAACTTATTTGGATAGATTGGCCGTTCAAGATTGATGAGAAAGGCGTCAGCTCGAAATTCTGTAGGAGCACATCAAAGATCCGCGTTTCCTCTGAAAGGTTGTAACACTGAGCTTTTAGGCCTACATATTCCAAAGGCGGGAGATGATATATGCAGGGAGTGGAGTTTTGCCAGAGGATCAAGAATTGTTACAATACCTCACTCAGCAAGATTCATCCGAAACCAGAAAGCCCTTGGAGTACATGCTTCTTGTAAGTTCTGCAGAACTCGGTGCTTTCTCATTATCCCGCTGATACTATAGTCTTAAAGGATGGATAATATTGATTTTGCTTCCCCAGTGATGAGTCAATGTAACCTTTCATGTGTTGTGGCTCCACACCACACACAATCTGAGACAAAAAAGTGATCATTTCATCTGTCAATCTTTAATTTGTCAAGGAAAGTAAGGTCCCTGAGAAATTAGAACAGGATTGGATGGTCTAATGAGCAAGCAAGGTAAATTGATGGAGTAGATCTTTTGCTACTCCTAGAGCAGTCAATCACAACCATCAACTTTAGAAAAAGATAACGGCAGGACCAACAGAAAAATCAAACAGTTGGTCGAGATTATCTCCGGAGTAAGAAAAAAAGTTTCATTCTAGGAGTACCTGAAAACTTTCACACTACCTTTAGCACAATATCTCAGACTATTAAACCATTGCAGGGTTGACAACATCTCAAATTGGCTAGCAGTGCTTTCACTTGGGGAACTGCAGCTGTTCTCCCTTTCTACACTCTTATGGTCGTGGCTCCTAAGGCCGAACTGGTATTTTCCCTCCTCCCTCTCTTCTTAGTTTAGCCATTTGAAATTCATTTGCATGGTCATTCAAATACTTAACATCTGATGTCAGTGCGTTGTTTTAAGGTTCCTGCAAATTTGATGGTTCCCTCTAGCAAGTTCATCTAGTGACATCTATTTTAGAAATATTCTCATGAGGGGGGGAAATGTCTCTTTTTCACTTGTTAGCCATTATCCAACTTGCAGTCTTACTGCTTGCATGTTAGTCGGTTGAACTTAAAATTGCGTGACGGATTCACTTCAGTTGGTTATGCAAATTGTGTGCTACTGTCTGCTGTGTCAAGATAAAAACCTATGGTGAATATTTATTTTGGACAATTCTTGCTTGCTCTACATGTTGTGCGAACCAGTGGGTCCAAATCTTCTGTTTTCTCCATGTAATTAATCTTGACTTTGATGTTTTCAACTGGCCTGATGATTTTAATTTGTGATACTTGGTTTATTATGTTTGAGCAAAATGCAGACTAAGAAATCTATGAAGACCGGCGTACCATTTATTGTGCTTGGGCTTTTCTATGCATACTTATTATACCTCTCCTGGACACCTGACACTCTAAAGGCGATGTTTTCAAGCAAATATTTCATGCCAGAGGTGTGTGTTCGATTAGAACAAGCTGGTTCTATTATCTTGTGGTCTTTGTACATTTGATTCTGATCAATCTATTGTTTTTCTCGGACAACTAGCGTGCTATTTTATGAGTCTTCTGATCTTGATGTTGTTTGTGAACGCTGCAGCTTCCTGCGATTACAAAGTTGTTCTCAAGTGAAATGACTGTAGCTTCTGGATGGATTCACTTGCTGGCCGTAGATCTCTTTGCTGCAAGGTCTCTCTCTCTCTCTCTCTCTCTCTCTCTCACACGCACGCACGCACGCACGCGCGCGCACACACAGACACAGAGACAGAGACACACACACACACACATGGGCGCACACAATATTGACAGTTGCAACCTACTAAATGCAGGCAGGTCTTCCACGATGGATTGGAAAACCAAATCGAGACGCGGCATTCAGTCTCTCTTTGCTTGCTGTTCTGTCCCATTGGAATCGCCACTCACTTCGTCACGAAAGCACTGACCAGGGGAACGAGCGACTGACCAATAGATTCATTCGTCATGAAAACAAACACGATATAAAGCTTTAACGGAATATTCATTTGGTGCCTCATTGAAATTCCATCTACATTCTCTTTGCCAATACTATCGTTCTTGCTGTTTCCTTCGTTGACATACTATGCATCATTGCCTACCCATTTCTGGATGTAGAGCATTGAGGTGGTTGTGGACGAAGTTAAGGATTTCTTCCTTTCACTGTACCCTGAACTTCCTCCAGATCTCCTCCTTGACCAGGGCAATGAGGTCGAGCATGTCTAGCGAGGTTGAGGTGCCCATTATTATGAAGTAGTTCGCAGGTTTTTCAGAAACTGTTGCCCCTCCCACTCTGGAACCTTTCAGGCCTGCTTCTTCAACCAAAGTAGCAGTTGCGACTCCTGAATTATGGGGTTAAAGAAAGTCCCGAGCCGGCGCTTCTCTTGCCTATTGGCCACGAGCTCTTCTCCTGTGTGCGAAGCACGAGGACAGGGGTTACATTTGCTCCTTGCGGAAACTACAGTTACTGCGATATCAATTGAAGGATCGAAAGGCTTAAAAATTAGTTAACTGGACTGACTTTGAAAAGACAAAACACATAGCTTTTCTATAAAAGCAGGTTTTTCGGATAATTCCAACCCCAAAGGAGGCGAGCGATGGCTTACTAGATAACAGGAAGAACAAAAAGGCCCAAAAAAAAAAAAAAAATCCTAATTCGAGTTCCATGTACTCTTGGTACTTCATCCTCGCAGAGTCCGGTGAGCCCTGCAGCCGAGATTGCTACTGCAACCACGACAGGTAGCCAAAGTTAAGGTCACTTCCGGAACTGTCTTAAACTTCCCGTCGTTCGCTGCAAGTTCCAAGCTATCAAGAACATTGGCTGTCTCCTTGATGCATAAGAAAGATGATGAATCATCAGATGGAAGCACTAGTTTTGGTTCAGTTCTTTAATTCAGGAAACCAACTTTGAAATCGAATAATACTGTGCATTTCATGCGTTTGAAAGGACCGAAAATCGTACATTCGTGTCGAGGGCGGGAATTACTGGTCCATATGCCCCGGCACTCATGTATACCGTGCTGGTCACCGTCCCCAGAATGTCTCCGCCGAATTTAAGGCCGGGAAAATTGTCCAAAAATAGATAAATCTATTGTATGTCCATCACTTCAGTCATGAACTTTCTAAGTTTATCAGGATATCATAAATATTTTTTGACGATTTTTTAATATAGTCCAGTGGGCCAATTTAGGCCAAAATCCGCTAGCACGACTGTCTAGTCAGGATTGGTTGTGCGGTCGGTGTCTAGCATGGACAACAAACAAGTCGTTGGTGCCTTTTTATAAAAAATTTCTGATTTTTTCTTTTTTCTTTGTGTCTTTTAATGTTGTTTATTTTTCTTTAACACCACTGTTCATCTTCTTCGCCAAACATACTCTCACCAATCACAAGCAAGGATTGCGGTCCTTGCCGGTGGATGTGAAATGCATCCAAAAGAAGAGGTGCAAAGGTTTCACAAAATTGGTAACTGTGTGCACTCTCTGAGTTGAAATCTCTGATGAACTATTTCACGAGTCTTTTCTCCGATCAATCGGTTTCGTCGGTAATAGCTTTGGCTTCTTCCTCCAAATCCTAAACCTCCCTCTCTCGCTCCCACAATCCGTCCATGGTAGTGGCCACAGGCAAGGCAGCAACCTCACTTGTGGCGGCAACCGGGAAAGGGAAAGAGATGAATAGCCAAAAACAAGAAAAAACGAAAGAAAAAAAGGAAAAAGATTAGAAGATTCAAATGAAATCGCAAAAATAATTAAAAATTTTGCCTCTATATTGGCGGCTACACAATAAGTTTAGAACGTTGACAATTTTCGAGATAGTCAATCACATAAGTCATATAAGAAGACATTAGCATTCTATTAATGTAGCAATAAGATGATATTCTAAACTATAATTCACAAATTAGTCTAAATTTGCTCAAACATTCATGAAGGTATGTAATCAAGTGAATATTGTAGGATTTTCAAAGTAAGTAATTTAACCTGATTACACCACACTGAGGAGGTTAATTATGCCCATTAATTGCTACGGACAGATATACACAACATACAGACATGTTTATACACACACACACGTACTTATTTATATATATAGACTCGATTTGGTTAAACTTAAACTCTTCCTCATTAAGCATGCTTATCAATTTTCAAAGATTAAAAAAAAGATGTATATTGAATAAAAACTTGATTTAGTTATACTTAATTCTCATTAGTATCTAATTACTCACTTCATTCACCGGGAGGCTGCAGAACCTTTGACTCAATAAGAGGCAGATCCTACCAAGCATGCTTGTCAATTGTCGACTGAAGGTTTGATTGGTTATCTAAAGGAAAATCAATAATTTCAAATAAGTTCAAGTATTGAATAAACGGATCAATTTAAATGATATCAAAAAATAAAAATAGAGAATTTAGGCTCCCTTTATTTCACTGAAAGTAAGTGATTTGAAAAGTATTTTTAAAATAATCGTTCATCAAAATAAATGAACGAATAATATTTGGTTTCATTCACAAATATATTTAGACTAAATTATTGTCAATAATGAATAATATTTCATTAAGTAATTATTTCAAGCAATACAAGCGATCGCTTTTAGAAAAATATTTTTCATTTGTTCGTTTTTCACGAAAACCTTAATCGATAGTCATTTATCAAATTTCTTTGGATAGGTTACATTTGATATATATTGCATATTCTTTTGAGAGGAAAACTATATTATGCATGCGATTATGTGATTATTATCGCGTGATCAATTGATCGCACTTGCATGACATCATTTAAATGAATTAACGTGTGTGAAAATGATGGGTTGCTTCAAATTATTTCCAATATAATATATGGTATATTTCACATGAAATTTCTTGGCTAGAGGGATCATTATTTAATTAATTCATCATAATTGTGGAAAGCTTAACACCCCCCCACCCCCCCGGGAAGAAAATAATAATAAAGAAGAGGAGAAAAACCAAATGTTACGGAAATCGAATCTGAACCGTCCATCACTGAGATCTAGGGTTACGCTGGCCTCTCTTGCTTTATAAACCTTCTTCCCCATTTCAACCTCCCTCCTCCGTCAGGCAGCTCGAGCAGGCTAACTTCAAGCAGGCCTTTGACGTGCCGACTCTCGGCACACCTTCTTGAAAACGTGAGTATATTCGAATCAAGTTCTTTCTTCCGAGCAGCTTGGCGTTACTACTAATTCCTCTGTTTTCGTGGAATATCGATTCGTGCAATCATTCTTCCTCCTTTGATGTATTTGTGTTGCTCGAGCTGAACAGTTTTCGTTTGATTTGACTTAAAGGCCAAGTGGTCATTGATGTGTTTGAGATTCACCCTTTTGTTTTTCTTGTGTTTTGTCGTGGATAGATTTGAACTTTCCTCGGTGAATTAGCCTCATTCCGTAAATTTGAGTCTTCTGGTGCTTCAAGTATGCTGAGTTTCTTGAGAAGTTCTCAATTTTCATTTAGGATGCGATTGATTTAGAGTTCTTAGTGCTCGACAGAGCAATTTTCTCTGGAGATTGGCAGTATTGGTGCCGCTAAAAAAAGTTCGATTTGTTGCGAGGTTTTTATTCTTTTGTTAGG
>JAGVVM010008233.1:0-18815 GCA_019149425.1 Psidium friedrichsthalianum | reverse complement strand
CTTATTCTTGACTCACATATTTTGCTCACTCACCCTTGTTCATCTTTTACTTGACCCATTTTCTGGAGATATATAATTTTGTTGTAAAAAATGAAAACCAAGAAAAGGAATAAGAGAAAATAAGTTTTTAGATAGGACTCTAAACAGGACAAGAAAAAACAAAAATATACGACTAAAGTCGGTCCAAGGCAAACATGGTAGAATGTTTGAGGGTTTCAGAATAGATGAACCGATTCTAACAGAGTAGGTTTTAGTTTAGAACTTGTCCACCTTTAAAATCAATCGCCCCAAACTGGGCGCGAAGGAGCTAGCCACTTTTCATGCGTTGGGTTCAGATTTTACCATTGGAGCTTTTCAGGCTTTTTCATGGACTTCTTCTCTAACTTGCTTATGGATTAATCAGCACTTTTGATGATCTGCTGCTAAAAGCTCCATGAACATGGCGAAAAGAGAAGTTCCAGCCGCACAACCGTTGTAATTTGGTGACCGGACTCATAAAACCCAACAAAAACCAAGAAAGCGATCTGACTCACCAATTATGGAGCATCTGGCTAACTTTTAATGCCCAGAAACGTGTCAGCAATCGCTTCTCATTGCTGCAATCAGCACGCAATCGAGTGTTTTTCCGTATAAAATGGCTGCGTGAGGGTCGGACAATGGAGGTTCCACAAGAATCTCTAGATTACAGTAAAGATTCCACGCGAAAAGACGATGAGATGCGTCGCTAAGCTGAATCGCCGTGACCAAGCACCCGGGAGATTCCTAATCTGTCCCTCCAGCCGTGGGGTCCACTCTTCTCTCGCAGCCAGGAACAATCCATCGCTGCGACTTCCAGGGACACCCCCGCATGGTCTTTCCTTTCCGACTCTTCTTTTCCTTTACTCGTTTCGGGCAATTACTTTCATCACATCTGTTCAGAGTCACGAAGAGCTGCAAATTTACGATACGCGAACCTTATAATTCGATCCATAAATACGTACCGATTCAGCGGCCAGTATTTAATTCAGCCAACCGAGTTCCCTGGTGCTCACTTAATGCACATATACAAGTTTAGCACCGAGTTTCTTAATTACCCACTTGTGAGCTTTACCTGTCCCATGCTTGGTTTTGGTTGGATCGTTTCGGTCGTGCACTAAAGACCAACAACGCTCAAAGCTTAGTTCACACTCTTTGATGTGAGGACACACTCGTGGTCTCCTACGTCTCTTTCATCAGTTCGGTCCATCAACGTACGGTAGGCTCTTGCTTGAAGAAATATGTTGATGACCCACCCTCTTATGAGCGAAGCTCGCATAGTTAATCGTAATTCCGTTGTCTGGCTATCCCGGAACGGAATCGGTTGCGTCTTCAGTCTCTAGCTTCGCCATGCATGGGAGCTTGGGAAGTTTGCCCCTCCAGTTTGATTCTCAAAGAAATCGATTCAGAACGTCTTATGGGAAGGAGGGAAAAGGAACAGCCTTTTAGATTTCGGGCAAAAGATCATTCAGTTCGGTAAATTGAGCAGAGACCGAATAAAACGGCTCAACTTGATATAGCTCATTAGAATGGTAAAATACAACATTGTTTCACAAAAATAAGATAATCTCGTTTCGGACGGAGAGAGCTTATGAAGGGATTCATAAGTAAAAAGCACAAAAATTCAAAATGGTCACAAGGTGTGCTCTTTCTAAGGAGTTTTTGCTCATGCAAATCGAATAAAGCCGTCGCGAACAGTATTCAAAGTACCCCTTTACTCAGTATACGGTTTGACGACGAACCAAGCATCGAATTTATTCCACAAGTGACAATCGGCCCAAAATTGGCTCAGACGAGATGCAACTCAAACTACGAGAAAGTTGGCACATTGAGTAAAGAAGCACGTAATTGTCGTGAGAATCTGTTAAACACCACGTCTGATCATTTGCTTTGGTCCAAAATTGGCTTGTCTATTTAAGTGGTACTGAGGATTCGATGGGTTCCTTCTTTCAATGAAATCAATAGGGTGATTATACCATTAGGTGAATGTGAAAGATGTAAGGTTTAATAAACTTACGGTCAAGTTTTTATTCTCCTGCTCTTTCGGATGCCATAAGCAACCATGAACCTGCCGGAGCAGGTTGGCCCATGATGGCGTCACAGGCGTCAGAAGAAAGATGTAATTCAATGGCTTGGTTGGGATTTGGTTCAACAAGTTTTAACATGAAAAGAGTGTTTTGTAATTATCTTCGGAATGGTAAGATTAAGACACATATGATACAGGGCAAAAGTACACAAAAATTCCTAAACCTATTATATTGGTACCAGTTCAATCCATTTAGCTAATTTAGGCTGAAAATTACTAAAGTGGATGCCTGTTGTCTTACATGACATGAGCAATGCTGGCGGGGATATTTTTTTAATAATGTTTTCGAATTTATTTTTCTCTCTTCTTTTCCTTTTCTTTTTGCCGACAACTGGCCACTCGCCAATATGTGCCTAAATCTTAGGTCATGGCTGGTGAGGGCGAGGGCTGACGAGCCTCGCCTTGGCCCAGGTGAGGGTTGGCCCTGTGGCCATTGTCGGCAAAAATAAAAGGGAAAGAAAAAATATAAGAAATAAGAAAATAAGTTATTAAAAGATATCAACATCAATGCTGGAAGTACCATGTAGGACGGTTGCTGTCCACGTCAGCAATTTTTGACGTAAATCAATCGGATGGATTGAATTAGTACCAATACAAAAAGGTTTAAGACTAAATTGGTTCAATTAAAATGATTATGACTTTTGACTAAAAAAAAAATAATTATGACTGAATCGGTACGATAGATTTATGACTTCTTTTATGTTTTTCCTTATATGATAGATCCATATCCCAAGTGAGGTAGATCTAACATGTAAGTGGACCATAGAATGGTTGAGATCTTGATGCCCTAACGCATACACTTCTTATTCAATTCTTGGGTTTCTATTGATCAAAGTACCTCGTGTAGAAGGGAAAATTGACAAAAAAGTCCTAAACTTATTGCACTTTTGCCAATTCAGTCCTAAACCTTTTAATTTTGCCAATTCAGTCTAAACCTTTCGCATTTGTGCTAATTTAGTAGTAACTTTTTTTTTGTGCTGATTTAGTCCTAAACCTTTTGAAATTTAGCCGATTCAGTCCTTCCGGACATCTTTGGCCGGCTAACACTGACATGGCTCTATCGGAGCAATTTTAATTTTTTTTTTTTTTTTCTCTTTTCTTTGTGCTTTTTCTTTTTAATTTTTTGGCCTCCTTCCTCCTCCAACCAACCAGGAGGTCGCCGGTGGCTGGAGGAGAGGGCTGACAGGCATTAGCGCCGATGCCTCTGGGCGAGGCTCAGCCTGGCCAGATCCGCGAGGCTCAACCTGGCCAGATCGGGGTGAGGCCGAGCTTGCCCATCCATGGCATCGCCATCTTCTCCGAACGTGAGCTCATGTCCTATAGTGATGAAGGCGACCTTGGAGTGCGATGCATTCGAAGGGTTAAGGGATGCAATTTGCAACGATGACACCATGGCTGGCGAGGCTTGGCCTGGCCAGATTAGGGCCGACAAACGGAATGAAGGCGAGTTCGTCTCCTATAGCAATGAAGGCGACCTTGAACGGGGTGTTATAAGGCGACAACCCACTGAACTTTGCGCTCTCGCTTGTGATACTGCAAGTATGCCTCATCGTTTTGGTTACTCGCCTCCTGGCTTTCCTTTTCAGGCCACACCCAGTGGCGTTGAAGCTTGCCTCTCCTAGCGACACCGGCCCCAGTGGCCCACCGACCCTTCTCCTCCAGTCATCGCGACCTCCTGGTTGGTTGGAGGAAGAAGGAGACCAAAAAGTAAAAAAAAACAAAACAAAGAAAAGAGGAAAAAATATTTTTTTTAAAATTAAAATATTATTAAAAATTGCTCCGACACTACCATGTCATGTCGGCCGGCCAAAGATGATCGAAAGGACTGAATCGGCACAATTGCAAAAATTTTAGGACTAAATCGGCACAAAAAAAAAGGTTTATGACTGAATTGACACAAATGTAAAAGGTTTATGATTGAATTGGCAAAATTAAAAGATTTAGGACTGAATTGGCAAAAGTACAATAGGTTTAGGACTTTTTTGACAATTTTCCCTCGTTTAGAACTTCACATCACCTTTTCTTCTTACATATGCAATGTTAGACTACAAATTTACGAAGCATTAGAAGAATATATCGTCAAACTAGATTTTCGTTGCTGACGTGCAATTTTCCTTGACATGCTTGGGAGTCGATGTGTCGGAATCCCACAAATAATTGAACATGGAAAAACTATCATATCCTTAACGCCACAATATCTACTTAGATAACTAACCCGCAGCAGTAGGTATTTTATAAGCTAGCTAATTATATGATTAGCGGACATAATTCAGGCCAAATTAGAACCGTAACACCTAACATGTTTGATCATCAATCAACAAACATAAGAGCCTCTGCAGACTATGGTACAAGCCACAAGGCACTTACTTGCCTACCAAAGCACTTAACTTGTTTAATGTGAGTTTGTTCATTGTACATTGAAAAATTGTTCAAAAAATCATAAACTTATTATACGGCGGTCAATTCAATTCTAAACCTTTCGGTTATTCTAATTTAGTCACGAACCTTTTAATGATTTGTCAATTTAATCATTTCGAAAATCGCTGACGTGGTGATCTAGCACATTAAAATGTGTAAACTTGAAAATTTTCGAGTAGTTCTGAAAATTGTAAAAGGAAATGGATATGGGTGAACTATCTCTACACTGGCCCACTCGATCCTATCACTAGTAGTTCTGCCAGTGAACCATTTTGAACATGACATCCTTAAAAGGCTGCTCTCATTTCATATTCGTGACTATGCAATATTGTGTCTTGCCATAATGTGAGATTTTGTGGGCCACTGCTAATTATTTCAAAACTTAAGTTATTGGATGAAGGCTTGATTTAATATTTAATTATTCTAACACTCCCCCTCACGCTTAGTCTGGTTTTTTTTTTTTGGTTAGTACTAAGCGTGGAAATATATCATTGGAGAGATAAATAAGGGCCTGAAAGGATTGAACTCAGGACCTCCTGTTCTGATACCATGTGAGATTTTGTGAGGCCACTGCCAACTGTTCCAAAAGTTTAAACTATTGAATGAAGGCGCGATTTAATATTTAATTATTCTAACACATAATAGTTCATATCATCTATTGGGGCCGATAGCGTCTCTCATTTCTAAGGAAAATGATTGATATGTGGTTGAAAAGTCGTGAAAAGAAACTACTTAAGTAAGACACGATTAGAAGATTGCCCACCACGTTAGGCGTATTTCACATCAACTCCATGATATCGAGCTCGAAATACTCTTACTTATCTTTTTTGAAATGGATCGGATGAGTCTGATCTACCTTTGATGCATTGACATCCATGATTTTCCTTAATAACGTGATTTCCCATCATTGGAGCTCAATGGGCTCTAGATACACGCGCCGGCGAAAAATGATGACCAACCCCACCTTGAGGTTGATCCGCAGGTGAAGGCGTTCGATACCTTCGCCTCAAGAACCGATGGCCGCAGGTTCGAATCCTGCCTAGAGGAACTCATATTTAAGTGGGAAGCCATGTCGGTAGGTTATTATGCTAGTTTTCTTCGGAGTAGTCGGCTAGTTACGGTCTCGCCCCTCCATTCTTAGCCGAAAAGAGAACAATGATGTGCCCAAAGGAGAAAAACGAAAATCTCCCTAACGGGGGCCTACCAAATAGCTTCCAAGACATTTCTCACCTCCCTTACCTCGTCCTCGAAGCTCTCTCGATGTCAATCGCAAATTCACGTCGCATTAGATATTTATGATATTTTCTCTAATTTTCTATATTTATTTTGAGTATGGATATCCAATTTGATTTCATTAAATAGTCTTCTAATAAAGCCTGTGAAAGGGCTCTTCGTGTACTCTTAGATATATATCAAAATATACACACAAAAAAATTAATTTTCTTTTCTGCATTATTCTCAACTAAGACATTCCATTCGTAATGTCCGAGCATTAGGACGATCCTTTTCTTTCGGCACACTACTTAGATAGTTACACTGGCAACAAATGGAAACAACTAAAAGACGCTCTTCTGAATTTCCTAGGAGTCTCCACTCCATTGGGTAAGTACGAAATTCTTATTGACATGTCAAAACCCTAGCTGAAACTCCTTTATCAAGTTCGAGTTCAAGGTCTCCCTGCAGTTGCATGACCAGCAAAACATTCACAGGAATTCACCAAAACGTTGCCATATGGCATTTACTCCACTCTTATGGCTTTCACACTTCGATTAATTGACGAAAACGCTTATTAACCGATCGAGTAAAAGCATGTGGGACTCGGCTTTAATGTACCATAGATCGGCGAATCATTGAAGCGCCCCCCTCGTTACAATGGGATCGATTGCAAATTGATCTTCCAGGGTTAGATCTTAAGCGGTACCAGCTAAAGTATGAGTCGATATGCACGCGGCGACGTGATTTTAAAAGATGCGACACAAGAAAAAAAAAGTAACACAGTAACACGAGAAGTTAACTATGAGCCGTCTTCCCTGTACTAGAGACATAATGTGCACGCAAGGAAGCCCTAGACGCGGTTTTAAAGAGCAAGACACAGAAAGTAGCACGGGAAGTTAAATGTACGCCGTCTTCTCTTTAATAAAGACATAAGATGGAAGGTGAAATGACTGTACAACAAAGATAAATTCCTAAGCGAAAGCGTTTGCTTGGACAATAACGCTGGAAGGCGATTCTCCAGAAAAGCTGGCGGCATTTACTTGTTCGACGAAATTTCAAGTTTGTTCAAAGAACAGGGAGGAAAAGAAAAAGGGTACGAGGTGTTTCGCTTGTCTGAAAAAAGGCGTTTTTGTCCCCAGAAAGTGCCAACTAATTACCGAGATCGCCAAATTTTAAGTCTGAGATTTTATGCTTTGCTTGTGCTATGTGTGATTCCAGCCAAGGACTTTAAATCCATTTCCCACTTCCTTTTCCACATGTTTCTCCCCGTCTGCTGGCTTCCTCAGCACCTCCCATGCACTGATGATACTCGTTTTTAACTTATCTCCCGGGGTCAACTCCGAGCCAACCATCCATGTGAACGGCTCTTGCGCAAGGACAAAATAATGTTGTGTTATATTTACGTACATGATCGAGTGTGTCGACGAAACGGTGCGATAATGATGCATCGTTTGAGAGGTTCCTCGAAGGAGTACTTTTGAATGGCAATCTTCTTATCTATAAAGGAGTTAGATAACTTTCAAGGTAGGATTGTGTAACTAAACCAAATTTACCCGTCAAATCGGAACACCCGAAAAATAGGGTCGAGAATCGATTTCGTTTAAAGAACCTCAATTTTTGAGAAAGAATCAAACCGGGTCTAAGTTATAGAACCGATTTTACAGAAGTGAGACTAAGTTTTCGCCACAAACTCGAGCACACTCACAGTCCGATTTTCACTGCAGCCTAAGTACGTGAATATATTTTATGCACCCCTTTTGGGGATGACTGAAAAATCTCATAGACCTGGAACCGTTCTTTTTTCGATGACTGAAAATAGGAAAATCGGGTAAACCCTAAAATCGGATAACATCGGTTCCAAAAGGTTCCAAGATAAATCTAGGTTTCGGTTCAAAAATTGAGAATCGATTATAACAGGATTTGGTTGTTTAGGTTTGGACCCGAGAATTTCAAGGGACATGAGAAAACAAAGCGTTTGAAAGAAGAGAATAACTAAAGTTATTACACGCAAAATAAACAAAAGGCAATCTATCGTTACTTTGAGAATCGATTTACGTTGCGAAGCGTGGATACCTTCCACTGTCGTTATATTCGGACCATTGTGGGTTGAAGATTCGATCGAGGACGCGTCGGTGATTCAACAAAGTTCTCGGGCAGTTACGCAATCGAACATCGATAGAGGTCGGTAAAATTTTTTCGATATTAAATTCCGACATGTTGGGTACAAGAAATTATCCGCTGATGCAAGAGTGATTTACTGAGCGATGGGGTAGATCGTAGAGGAGTTGCTGACGAGGGAATTGCTTTTGAACATCTGACTCCGCCATAGCGTTTCGCAAATTATATTTGCCTAGTGTCGAAATAATTTACTAGTTCTTCGATTTATTTTCGATTTTGCGGCATCGCTCTATGTATTAATTATATATGTTGTCGGGATGATTTGCTAATTCTCAGACTTCTATTCAGAATGCACAAGAAAGGAGGAGGGGAAATTAAGGTGCTACCATGCGCTTTGACATGGAAACCCACGGCCACCCCTTTAGCAGCCGCGCCGCCGATGGCTTCGAAATGGAAGTCTTCCAAATGGCGGGTTCTCATTGGCCAATTAAACATCCGAAAAAATACGGGTTCACATTTCTTTAGCAAGAATTACCAAAATTCCATTTCTACCCCTCCCACCGGCACAGATGCCCGTCGACTTTTAAGCCCCTCATCCAATTTGTACGATCCGCCCGCCAACTAATCAACTAATTAATAAAAATATCTACAGAGATACATTGGCACGTGCGGTCTAAGAAGATTAAGGAATGAAGGAAGAGATCCCATGGACGGGAGTAAATTTTTTTTTTTGTGTGGGGTATTATTATTTGTATTGTTTGAAATAGTTAATGAAAATTTTTCTTTGTCTAAATAGTAGCATATTAAAAAGAATATTTTTTTACATCATTCATTTTTCGCGAAACAACTGTTTAAATGTAAAAATATATAACATGAGAGACAAACAATGGGAGATCTCCTGTTCTGATGACACGAGATATTAACATAAGAGATTTTATGGGATTTCGCCGATTGTTTTAAAAATTTAAGCTGTATTATACATGCGCCATTTAATATTAGAATATTTTCAAATCAACGCTCCTTCCCACGCCAATTTCAACGAGGTGCGAATGCTCATCTTATTATCAATTTCTATCGGGCAAAAGATTTGAGTCAAGGCTAGAATATGATTGTCATTCCAACCCTACCGAAATATTTCCGTTATTTAATTGGTGGCTGTAATAAAGAAAAAGGAAACGGGAAAAAATGAGCCGTAGAAAACCAGTAAAGCGCGGTCTGATTTTCAGACAAGGACCGTAATAGTAATTTAGACGGCAGTCTTGGACTTAATCTTAAATAGTTGGCGCAATAACGCGGAATCAATCAATCCATTCAACTTGGAGAGCCCCGAAAATATCTGACTCCTGCCCAGAACAGTCAAAGTCATCGGTACGGTCAGCTCGCCTCCTCCCTCCGGGCAGATCCCACTGTCCAATGCAATTTAACCCCGGAATTGTTTGTTCACTTTGCTCCGATTTCTATAATCCTCCCGAGTGAATAAAAAGTCCTCCACTTTCTCTGTTTTCTCTCTCCGCCTGTGAGTTCTCCCAGAGTGCTGCATACATATACGGGAGCCACTTTTTTTGGGAGGCGCAATGACCCCTCTTTGGTCACCACCTCTCTGGGCATAGGGGGACCTTGGGGTGGAAGCGCCTCCCGGCGGCGGCTGCGACGGCGGCGGGTGAAGCGAGGCGGAGATGGGTCAGGGACTGAGTTGCGGAGCGAGTCGGGAGCACGGGCTCTTCACTGCTGTGCAGTTTGGGGATTTGGAGTTTTTGGAAGCTGTCCTGGAGAGAGATTCTAGTCTCCTTTACCAGACCACTGCTTATGATCGCCAGTCCGTGCTTCATATCGCTGCTGCGAATGGCCAGATCGAGGTAATTCTCTACCAAAATATCCTTCCTTTTTTTTTCCTCTGTCCCGTATCGCCTTTCTAAAGTTTTCTTTCTGGGTGCGCACCGATAGTTTATTCTGATTACATTTGCTTTTCGTTCATTTGACTCGCATTCGTCTTCGATAAAAAAAGTTGGTTTTTGTGAGTTTGGTTGAGCTCTGGTGTGTTATTTGTTTTGCAGATTCTATCCATGCTTCTGGATCGGTCCTTGAATCCTGATTTATTGAACCGGCACAAGCAGGTGAAGTTCATATAATGCCTGCCTTGCGTTTAATGATCTAAAGCTGTTCGATCTGGTGGGCTTTCTTTCTTCTTCTCGATCTGGGATTCACTCCTTTTTTTTTTCTCCCCTTCTTTGGGTTGCGGTATGGTCTCAGACTCCGCTTATGTTAGCCGCAATGCATGGCAAAATCGCCTGCGTGGAAAAGCTGCTTGAGGCTGGAGCTAATGTAGGCGAATTCTAACACTTTCCTTTTTACTATTCTTTGGTTTTTTTCATTTGTTGCATGAATTGCTAATCGGAGATGATGTTGTTAATCAGGTATGATGTTTGATTCGCTCAATGGAAGAACTTGCCTGCACTATGCTGCTTATTATGGTCATTCTAATTGCCTCAAAAGCCATTCTTTCTGCTGCTCAATCTAGTCCAGTTGCTGTCTCTTGGTGGGTCTCTGGGTGTGCGTGTGTGGGGGTTTGTGTGTGGGACTTGGTACCAGTTGATAACTTTGTGGGTCATTTGATGGATTTCAGGGATATGCACGATTCGTTAATATCAGGGATGGCAGGGGTGCCACGCCATTGCACCTAGCAGCCCGTCAAAGACGGCCTGATTGTGTGCACATTCTTCTGGATAATGGAGCTTTAGTTTGTGCATCAACCGGAGGATATGGGTAATTCTTCTTTAAATCCCACGAGGGATTGATTGTTCAAGTTCTCAGTTGTCCACGAGATTGATATCTGTTGTCTATAGGTATCCGGGAAGCACTCCTCTTCATCTGGCTGCAAGAGGAGGATCTCTCGATTGCATTCGTGAGTTGCTGGCATGGGGTGCAGATCGTCTTCAAAGAGATGCGTCTGGGTAGAATCTCTTGCTCTTACCTTTGATTTTGCATATCCACCATCTTGTTAGAAAGTGACGAGTGGTTGATCTTCAATGGGAAAATTATAAAGAATGCCTTGAAAATGTCTTCGGAATTCACACAAAAGTAGATTTAGGAAGAAAGTGGAAAAAAGATCAAAGAAAGAAAGTGGAAAACTTGAAAGGAAGAGGAGGTAAACGACGGACCATGTGAGTTCTTTTTGCCTCATATGTTGTGTACTCGTCTTAATTTCTAGATTTGCTTAGCCAAAAACAAAAATATTAATTTTCTAGATTCGGCCTAGCAATAGCAGTTTGACAGGAAAGAAATTTCACATTCTAGAAGGATTATTGTATTGACTCCATCTGAGTGTTAGATGCATCTAGAAAATTATGGCCTTTCTTGTGTCGCATTTGTAGAAGTTTACTGATAACTTGGTTTCCAGATTCTGGGTTTCCTGATCTTTTAATGATGCAGGAGAATCCCATACGTGGTTGCTTTCAAGCACAAGCATGGAGCATGTGCCGCTCTGCTAAATCCGTCATCTGCAGAGCCTCTTGTCTGGCCATCACCTTTGAAATTCATAAGCGAGCTGGATGAAGATGCAAAACTTCTACTGGAGCGAGCCTTGATGGAGGCAAATAAGGAGAGGGAGAAAAGCATTTTAAAGGGAATTGTATACTCATTTCCATCACCATCACATTCCGATGTGGGGATTGACGATGATATTTCAGAGGTAATAGTTCCTACTATGAGAATGTCAGGATTTTGTATGTCTACTTCTTGCCTTGCTCTCTGAAGTTTACTTATGTTCTTCAAGTTTGCGAACTGTAGATTGGATTTGTTATGAGAGCATTGGTTCGTTAGCTAATCTCAGTTTCACAAAAAAAAAAAAAAAATAGACCAGTTTAGTGAATTAAGTCGGCAAATGAATCACGGCTAGTGGGAACTAAGCCTGGAGGATGTTGAGTATTCAAGATTCATTGCGACTTTCCCTTGTATTTGAGAAAAGCATTTGATCATGTTAGTTGATGCTTTTGTCTCAATTTTTTTTTTTTCTATCGACTGCCAGATTGCGAGTATTTGCTTTATATCGATGCTTGGAACACTGTTGGGTTCAATGATGCTGAAAACTCTTAACTGGGCAATCTTGCATGCAGGCCAGCGACACCGAGTTATGCTGCATATGCTTCGAGCAGGTGTGCACAATTGAAGTCCAAGACTGCAGCCACCAAATGTGTGCACATTGCACGCTGGCTCTTTGCTGCCACAACAAGCCCAACCCCGCATCCGCATCCTTAACTCCTCCAGTCTGCCCCTTCTGCCGAAGCAGCATAGCACGGCTAGCCGTTGCTAAGAGCAAGGACTTTGACGAAGCTGATCTCGAGGTCGGCGACATCAGTTCCTCAAAATTGAAAAGGTCGAGGAGGTCGCGGAACTTTAGCGAGGGAAGCAGCAGCTTCAAGGGCTTAGCGGCCGTCGGGACATTGGGGAAGATGGGTGGCCGTGGATCTGGAAGGATCGCGGCCGATAACGAGTGGGTCGATAAGCTTTGAGGACTATGAGAGGCCGTGGTTGGCGATCGGGAAGATAATTTTGAACCCAAGAGAGAGACAAAAAAGAAGGAAATATGACGAAGAATTCCTTTGTCTGTGCCGGGCCGCGGTGGTATGTATAGATAGCAAAATGAATCTGCTGTTGCCAGTTTGGGGAATAAGCAAGAATTGAGTTGCAGGCTTGGATTGGTAAGTATGTCATCTCAGTTAAAAAAGCAATTGTTGTAGTCTTTATGTTTGTACTCTAGAAATGAAGTTGGATTTGCTGATTTTTGAGTCTTGCTATTTGGTCTGTACTGGGGAAAGAAAAAAAAAGGGGAATTATTTGATCTTCAAAGGGGAAGCGATGGTCAACATTCTTGGGTGGCTGCTACTTATTAGATTGTCGTGTGTTTTAGACCTTTAGAAAGAGTCAAAAAAGGATATGGTTTTGGTCCTTTTGACTCCCACCTGGTCTGTCCTCTTCCCTTTGATGAAGGAAAGAAAGTTGGGGGGAGAAGAGTGGCAGCGAGATGTAATTAGTAATTACTTCCTTTATTCTTTGCTCATGTATAATACAAGAAGTGGAATTGGATGAAGAACGCGAATTAGGGCGTTGAATTGGTCTTTGCCGTGTGAACTGTGGAGGCTGGCTGTCGACTTGTCCCCGTCCTCAGACTGGTCTCAATAATGTGGGGAAAGAAGAGTGGGGGGGTCATGATTCATGCATGGATCATCGTCCAGTGGGGCCCCAACAAGGTTGGATTGATCTGACAAGATGCCGACACGTGGACTGTCTCGTCATGGGTGCGTGATTTCTCTGACAAAGGCTCTGAAGCCCCACGGCGGATGGGGGCCCCCCGAACCGGTTGGCAGTTTGTTTTCACGTATTTGGTGCATCGTAAGACTCGACGGGACCCTATCTAGTCCAGAGGACCCAACTAGTCTTGTTCGATCTTATAATTGCGACTTTCTATGGAAATGAAGTGAAAAACAGGGAAGTGGGTCATGGCCAGATTCAAAGCGCGGGCCATCTTTCTTCATGCTCCCGTTACGTGAACGCGCCGGATTTTAGGGGAAAACATACAAAAAAATCTCCGTTGCCTGAATGATTAATATTACATCCTGGCCTACGGACATCATCCTTTAGGCTGAATTCATGATGGTGGTTTGGACCGACCTCATCAGCTTTGTTAAGATGTCGGATCGAGGAAAGAGGTTCGGAAATTATGTCTAAGTTGTGACTTTGAGGAATGAAGAGGGGCAATTCTGGTTTCCTACTATACTATTCGTTGCACCACATTTACCAGCACGAACAGAAATAGCCACCAGTCAAGCAGAAGGGGTTGTTTGTTCTCGTGGAATCATATTAGACTAGAAGTAACTATTGAGAAATTTCGTCGGGAATAGGAGAAACAATTGAATTAAACTTTGAGGCGTGATAACACTTTCTTTAAGGAATTATTTGCCCTACAACGTTGTCAATGGCTATTGGTAAAAATCATCTACGATACAACAGAGTGTCAAGCGAGATTGTTAGATAGCAATTCTAATAATTCTCCAAAAATTCTCTAAAAAACAATAAGAAAAAAGGCTGTATCTATTTTGGAAAGAAACGAAATTTTGAAAGTTGAAGAAGTGTATTTTAAAAACAAGTGGAATAGTTAAACATCTATGAGAAAAGAACACGCCTTTTCGCATTTGAAAAATAGTTAATTCTCACACACCTCTTCCTGTCTAATAACGGTTAATTCTGACGTACCTTTTCATGTCCGAATAAGTGCACATTCGGACAGACCTATTCATATTCAAAATTGCTAATTCTTGGAATCATTTTAGACCAGAAGTAACCACTAAATCACGTAAACTAGATTCCAACGGGTGGTTCCAAATGACTTGAATCTTGAAGAAAAGGAACGGGTCACATACGATAAGCACAAGCGAACAGAGATAATCACCAGAAGCGAGCACCCTCCATTAATCAAAGTCAACATCAGTATTTCCCTCGGCTAATCGATTGAATGTATATCCCAAGAGACATCGAAGCACGACCAAATCCTTATCATTCCGTCTGATTCCGCAATGAATTCTTGCACACTTGTCGAATTCGATGAGAAAAATCACTTCTTTAATCGGGGTCGAATCATGGGAGAGAGAGGGCACGTTGGCAAGTTGAAGAGGAACAAGACGCCAATCTCCATACGACGAAGAAAGATTCCGCTCGTTTTCCCACACGGGGTTCGAGAAGGCGAGTCGTCGGTGTGAATCTTCCAAGTCATTTCCCACACGTTATGAACTTTCGAAAGATATGTTTGAATACTCCTGAGTTTCTCCAATATAGGCACGTAATCTCTTGCTGGTTGCGTTGAAGCCTTCCTTTTTGAATTCTAAAACTCGGTACCCTTTTTCCTCTCTCCCTTTATAATAGTACAAATAACCCCTTCTTACACGTTGTATCGTGTCGATCTTACTATTACTACTAGGCTTCGTTTGTCCGTTTGGATTTCTAGTCTTGATAATGATATCAAATTCTTGAATTTTATTATGTTCTACTCACTGTTTGGTGCATTAATAAAGTCGGATATTTTTGTATCATTGCAAAAGAAACCACAAACGCACTAATAGAGATAACCCTGTCGATCAATTCATGATTAATGTACTATCGATCTAACTCTTAAACAACAAAGGGGTGCGAGCTACAACATTGGTATGAAATAAATTCAAATATAAAAATAAAAACAGTAGTAAACGAATATGAAATTTGTTTTTTTTTTGTCTTTTTATTTTTTATATTATATTTCAAATATTTATTTATATCTAATTATTTTTTAATGTCATCAATTTAAGAAAATTTTTAATAGAAAAAATAGCTTTTATACGATGGATATAATAAATCCCATCTAACTTTATTCCACCTTCCCCATAGTATACTTTTATCCGGCCTATATATTTCTCATGCCCAATTTTTTTCTGTCTTGGGCAGATACCAAACATAGAACAAGATAAATTTTGTCCTACCTTGATTTTTGTCTTGGCTAACAAACGTAGGCCTATAATTCAGTTGAGCAACTTTGACAATGGAGAAGTACTGTCACGTAGAATATTGTCCAAGATCCAATCATGTCTTTTGGGGTATGAATAGCTCCATACCTAATAATACAGCCGAACTGTGTTGGTATTATTTTCATCTCCTTCAATCGAGAAAAAGCGGAATGCATTCTAAAAATATAATGTCAATACTAAACGAGAACTATCTTTACGTGTCATGAGAATAATCATATTACGCACAAAACCTGATTCATAACTTCGCTTTACATATGAATCTGATGAAAGATGGTTCGTGCACAGAGACTCCACGAACACCAAGTGTAAGATCACTTCAAGCAAAATGTTCATGGCAGCTCTCATGTCAGTCCACCGACGGTACAAGTACTGCGAAAGGAAAGAAGCAAGCCCTTGTATCCTGGGAACGGAGCAATGCTAGATATTTGCCCAAAGGAAAGTCCAAGGAGAAAAAGGGTGAGTGCAGGGCCAATTATAACACTCTCCCGTGTAAAATTTCCCCGTGTTTCCCAAAGAACATGATTGATTGATTGATTGATTGATCTTTTCTGGGAGAAGATGACCAATGAGGTTAACTGGTACTGGTACTGGTACTGGTACTGCTCATTTCAGGTACCACGTGTTTGGACGGTACTTCGCCACTCAATTTCCTCAGCACTGTCTAGTGTCTGTCCAATGAAGAACCGCTTCTGTAGTTCCTCGTGCAGATGTTCTACCTTTACTCCTGAGGCCCTGCAACCCTCTATAGCGGTTAATTACAGGAGTAGCGCAAACCTAAGTTCTTATTTGAGCCCATAAGCTATGGACCTTCGGCTAGAAAATGCCATCGGAGGCCCGACAAGAGAAATGGTTAGTCCATCGAGAGGGGCTGAGCAGGAATCCGAAAGCTATTGAGCCAGCAAATGGGCCTGACGCACAAAGAAAGTATTTTGTTTTATGCCTAACGCGCATCGTGTCTGATCCGATCCATAAAAGAGTTCGCAATATTGATTAGTTCTTCGGCAGGTTAGTGGATGCCCACAGTACTTTGTTGTAAACACATTCAAGTCGGTCGATATTTGATCTGCACGTTGATGGCGCTCCGCTGCAGAAGAACGTTTCTGGGTCTCAAGCCAGACCGTATCGTGCAACATACGGCGCAAAATGGCTTCCTGAAAGGTTACTGTCAGCTGCCTAGATAGACCAAGCTCATGAGACGTACCATGAACTTCATGGTATGGTCCAGGACCACCAAATGATGGACAAACCTGTCAACCGACAATGCCTCGATCATTTCTATAGCTAGCTTGAATGCTATGACACCATCATAAATCTTCTTAAAGAAATCCTGCAACTGCGTTTGCTCAAGTTTTACTCTGGACAGGTTGGCGAATTGGATCGTCGGCCACTTCCACTTCTCAGCAAGTTTCTGCGACTCATTAGACGGTAGTCATGGTGTGCGTGAGCGCGTGCACGTGCTCGTTGTTTCGTGCAAAGACTCTTGAATCAACCCGGTCAAATCAATGCACCTAACTTCCCCACCCGGACCTACTCCCAACCTAGAGTAGCAAAGTGGGGAGGTAAAATTAATCCTTGTTGATACATGGGCTTCCACACAAGCCTGGGTAGAACCGAACAGTTAGCTATCCTTTCTTCTTCTGCTGCTCTTTCAGGTTTCGAGTGCACTTGGTATATCCTTTATCCACCTCAGCACGCCATGGACGGATCAACAAAAAAATTGCGGGGCATCAACGGGGTTGCAAAGTATATCGTGCAGATTCTTGGATATAGGAATGCCTCTTTTCTCGCTGCTCGATACATGACATGTCTGCCGCTTTACCTTTCCAGTCAACCAATGTGAATTTTACAAGTAATATGCAGTATGAATTACATGCAGTATGGCTAAATCTATAAGTACATCTAAATCAAGACTGAATTGGGTTTGAGTAATTAAGTTGGTTATACGTACACACGTTCGAAATGAGAATGTTACATCATGCTTAATATGTATGCACCTGTAAAACTACAATCTTTCGATGGTTGTAAACTGTCATACACGCGCGTGATTTTGAAACGCGATGCACGCGTTAAGCTAGTGAAGATGATCCATAAGCGAACCGAGAAAAATATCGATCCACGTGGGGACTTGTTTTGATAATAAGCAACCGATGTATGTTGTACTGCACTAACCAAAGGAAGGAGTTGAGTTTTGTCCTCGGCTCACTCCTTGATTACATCTCCCTCGCCGAGAATGCATAAAGCTCAGTTCAAGATCTTGAGGATCTTCAACTAGTCACGCCACGATCCACGCACGCTTATAACCATGAAAAGACAAAGTTGATCTGCTGTATTCGCATCGCGTGGGATGCCAAGAAGAGCTCATAGTTCGCGTGCTGGTGCCGGGTCCCCTTCCTCGGGTCTGCGGTTCAACTCCCCGCCGAAATTCGTCAACAGAGGTGATGCAAAGAAAGACCGAGTCTCGCTCGACAGATCAATCAAGAGTCGCCGGCACTGGAACGGTGCTTTGGTTAGTGTCTTCGAGTTGAGAGTCGCTTCCGATCTGCGCTTCCGCGGCGCCGGCGGGCACCCAGCGAGCGCTGGTATCTTGCTATCCGCGGACGTGGGAGTCTTGAAACCTCCCTCGTCGTCATCTCCGTCGCTGTCGACCTTGAATTCTTCGCCGACGTTAGACGGCAGTTTGACCACCAACGAGGGCACGTCGGTCACGGCGGGACCACACCCATCACGTTTCGTCGCCTCCTCCTCGGAAGGCGCGATTTCCGAGGAGTGGGAGGGCCTTGCGGCGTTCGGATCGCCCTTGGGAAGACCAGAAGACACTTCGGAAGTGGACATGCCCATGAATGGATGGGAAGAACGGGGTCGACAGAGAAAAACTAAGGGGGTCTCGCGGGAGGTGAGGGGAAGAATCATCACATCACCCACATTCTTCGTTCTTTGGACTTGACCTACTTATGAAGCTGCTTGATAATCGAGAGGGAGATGGGTCATGGATACGGGTCCACCATGGGAGAAGGATCCGATGCCAGGTACATCAATCAGGGAGTTTCCTAACCTAAAGCTTTTATACGGATCTCCTGGGTACCTCAATCTTCGGAAGTTTTGCCATCGCTAGATGCGGTCGCATAGTGAAATAGCCACGGAAAAGCAAACCTTACATCAGAAGATATAGCTAAAAGAGTTCTAAAAATCTTTTATTTGGCGACGAAACAAAGAAATTCTATGCGGAATCTTTTGTCGATCGACATAAAAGTACTAAAAATTACACCGCGGCCCAATAAGAAATTAGTTGTGTAGTGTCGCTTACGTTGGGAAAATTACCAAAAAAAATTCAAAACATATTTGTAATTGTGCCAATTCAGTTCTAATTTCTTTTTTTTTTTTTTGCAATTGAGTCCTAAATCTTTGCCATTTGG